>VUQH01042539.1:0-15102 GCA_015106775.1 Etroplus canarensis | reverse complement strand
ATTTGATTTGGCAAAGTTTTTACGCCGGATGCCCTTCCTGACACAACCCTCACCATTTACCAGGGCTTGGGACCGGCACTAGGAGTACACTGGCTTGTGGACCCCTGTGGCTGGTTTACTCTGTGAAAGAAAACAAAATAAAATAAAGATAACAAAATTAAACAAAAAAGAAAGACTGAAAATTGTACTTAAAAACAATGTACTGATGTATTTTTTCACTCTTATGGATCTTGAGCAAATTCTCTTCTGGTTTTCTGTTTGATTAAAAATAGTGTGTTAATCCTCTTGCAACTTGAGTTTAAACAGATGATACCTTGACTCGGGGCTGGTAGAGGTCAGATGAAGAAGAATTCCTTGATCATGCTAAATAGAACACAGATAAAAATGTTCTTACCCATATGATGCTTATTAATACAAATATACAAAGCTAATTTCAAACATCTGGATGATATCAAAGGGGATCATACCAAAACATTTACTGCACAGCTTTTGATGAGTGGTTCTGTTCCCTGTGCATGAAATCAAATCAGTGATTATTGTGACACTGAAGACAAAGTGTGTGCTCTTAGCTATTGCACCTGGCTATAAATCAACAAAGATTATTTTCCAAATACCAAAATAGATTTTTCTTCTATTATAAATGAAGCATTGGTAGAACTGGAAATTTTTAAAAAAAAACAACAACAACACTGACTTACACACTGAGAAATATAGAAACAGAGCATAACTGAGCCAGAGTCACATATAGGGTCGTTTTGTTTTTTGTTGTTTTTCCTTTCTTTTGTCTCTTTACTTTGTTAATGGATTAAAATACCATGGATTTGTGTTTTTTATTTGACTCTATTTCCACAAGAACATTATTGCAACTTTTTCTCACTGTAATTTCAATAATCACTACAGAAGACTAACTGTAGATTTTATAGATTCTAAAAAACTTTGAAGATGCTTCAGGCACTACTACAAGCAAACCAGCCTCTGGCCAGCCTTCGTAGTCATTACTGCCATTATTTCTATCACAGTCTGAATCCCAGTTGCCGCACCAGGCAGCCTTTCAATCAGGATTCCACTACTGTGTTCAATAGCTACAGAAGTTATTTTGCCTTGTGAAAGATGTGTAGCCAGACAGTGGCAGACAGAGAGTGGCATTTTCTGAGACATGAGTTATTTAAGATTTCAACCTGGGTGTAAAAGCAAGACCATGCATCATTGTATATGTCAGGGTGGAGGTCCACATTCAAGGTGTCTACACCTTACAGATGATAGGGCCTGCAGTGGCAGAGAGATGAAAGTGGATGAAAGGAAGTTGGATGTGTCTTGAGGAAGAGGTGAAGGTTGTGAATGGGTGGTAATAACAGCTGTGAATCTTTTCATCCGAGCTGAAACAGGGCCCTCTTCATAGTGCATTATACTGTGGCTCATTCGGTTACATGGAGATTTTAAGAAGTACTGCAATATAAGACTCCAAAGAGACTGACAGGCAGGGTGAAAAACCAAAGGTAACTTAAATACATATATCTGTATAGAAAAAGGGTGTTGCAGGAGTGACAAAGGATGAGTCAAACAAAACTCCAGGAATCAAACCCGATTAAAAACATATGAATACAGACATGGAGAAAGACTGTGAACAAACTGTTGAACAGCAAGCAAAGGGAAAGACAGGACTATAAATCCATAGAAAAAAAATTCATTAATAAAACACAGTAAAGACTAACTGATGACAGGTGAGCCATTTTAAAAGTGGGGAAAAAAGATACAAAGACAGGAAGTTAAACACCAGAAGAAAGTAAAAGGAAAATTAAACAAGAAATGACTGAGACAAGAAAAGTGCAGAAAGACAAACAAAGTAGTGGACAAAAGGGTCTCAGGAAAAGAGTAAAAATACTCCTAAATCCCCAAAGCAAAATTAATGATGGGGTAAGCTTATCAGTGTTGTAATTTTATCACTTCCATCACTGTATTTAAATTAGCCAAATGAAACATGTTATGTAAGATGATGTCAAGTTTGATTAAAATTTCAGTTTTCATGAAAAAAAATCACAATGCCGTCAAAACTTATACATAGGTATGTGTCTCTCACTCATATTCAAGGTAGGCTTGGGTAACATTGAGGGCCCAGCTGGGGGACCCTTGCTGGATGCATGCCCTGACCAGGATTTCAACCCCAGCCTATTATTCCAAAGATGGTAGTGTTGCCATTACACTATCCAGCTGCCATTTTGTCCAGGACCTTTCTCTCATGATGCCCTGCTGCACCTCAGTTAGTTGACTAACATTCATCCAGGCTTGCTTGATTTTTGCTCCCAGCCTTCTGCTCCATAGGGGGCTCGCTTTGCAAGCATTACCCATCTTATACCCAAGTGCTTCTAGGATTACTGTGGCAGTGGCATATATGGGTTCACTGGTTTTGATGATGCAATGCTACTATGACAGTGGACCCAGTGAAAGGGGATACATGCAACATATGTGGGAACTACGGATGAAGAGAAGCCCAAAATCTACACTGCCAACATCTACTCTGGTAACTCAGTACTCTCACAACAATAGAAGGAAGCTACTCTCAAAGCTGAAAATCCAAAGGCTACAATACAGAGGGAATAATGCTGAGCAGCATGGTCATAATGAGGCCATCCTGGTAGAAGAGAGGAGTATTAAATTAACTAAAGCAATACCGGCTTGGACGTTGCTCGGGTAATATTTCTTTGAAAGATACAGTATGTTTTCTAAGTTTCACTATGGTATGAGGACATTCAGTGTTTAGAGATTTGCGTAAGAAAGGCTTGGCTTATGATTAACAAGACTATGTATATCTTCTGCACTATTAACGCATCTATTATTTCAGGTGATTTCTTTCCTCAGCATTTTCTTATGAGCTGCTGCATGTGCTACAATGTAGATAGAAACTGTCCTTGCTGGTGTCTCCTGGCACTCTTCTCAACCACAAACTGCTTTCAGCTCCACTTAGCATTACAGCCTAATGTGTGTAATTGTGTAATACATCAGTAAATGTTTTGTGGAAAATGGGGGTAATTTTAGTTGTCAAATAACCTGTTCTTTCTACAGTTAATGTGACTGGGCCTGATGCCCTGGTTAAACAGTTGATAAAACAGCCTTTTTTTTACATATCCCCCCACATGGGCTCTCACATAAAGTTTCTTATCTCATCTGCCATGTCTACAAACTCTTTGATGTACTTTATTCTGAAAACAGTTACCAACAAAAGCTCATAAAATGTATTACGCCATTGATTATTTCTGCTCTAACTGTGCTTTTAATTCAAGCACTTTTTTGGCAGGTAAAGCACAATTAGGTGCAACAAAACGAAACAATCTCATTGCATTTCCACAAAGAATTCTGATCAGTACAAATAGTGCGAACCAAATGTTTTGCAATTTATTAGGTTTAAACTCTGCAAACATCATAATACATTACTGTCTCAAACTTTTACCTATGTGTGGATAGACTCTTGCCATATGTTAATCTGAACCTATAAACCGAACTGAAGTCACATTGGTGTCTGTCAACAAAGTTAAAATAAAGAAGAAAATTATTAAGTCCTGAATGACCACATAATAACTATTTTGGTGTGAAAAACGAAATAGTTGTATGTCTTAAAGGTTTATTATCTTGCTGAAAAACACAAAAACACTTTGACAGGGGAATAAAACAATGACCTTCCTATTATTGGGAAATATGCTCTACCTCCAGAGTTTCAGCTGCTCCTAACAGTCCTGGAATCTGGAGTGGTAGTCGAGAATAAGGTAAAATGAGCCATTGTTTACATAAGCCAACCTATAGCTAAGAAAATATGAGACAGAAATAAAATGAATGCACACAACATAACTTCAGGATGTTGGCTACCAGTTAAAATTATGTCTGAGTTCCAAACTAAATAGATAATTAAATATAAAGTAAAAAACATAGTCTTGTGAATCAACTCATCCCTTTTAAGGGGGAGAGCTGATAAGAATATGATCAATATACATTGTTACTGATCATGAACTAAATGTCACAACATTTGTTTCTCATTTATAAGAGATAAACTGGACTTTACACTCTCATTATGTTTGGAATGACAACAAATCTTTTAGAGCACCAGCATTTCACATATGTAAGGAAACACTACTCAAAATGACACACAAATGACATTTTAACGGAACATCTACAATGCAAGTAATTTCTCTCCTGGGATTAATAAAGTATTCTGACTCTGATAAATGACAAAAAAAAAAAAAAACATCCAGAACCAGCAACTTTAGAAAAATTGTATATTAGTTTAAAAGTTAGGCAAAAGGGGTGCTGTCTTTTCTTCTTCTGTTATTATGTGGCATAACAAATCTTATCTAAAATATTAAATATAATGTCATGAAGTTTTAGCCCACATATGTCTTGGAGTAACCCGAACCACCGGCTTACCTTACCCCAAAGCTACAGCCCATATGATCCCCTTAAAAAATGTAAACGAGAATGTCAGCAGTCACAGCTGTGTAATACTTTGTAATATTTCATGGTCATAAAATATTAACCATTAGCACACGTTACCCCAAGCTATGACCCATGTGAGCTCAAAGTCCCTTCTCTTAGAGTTTAGTAAACAGTGACTATATTAACACTGGGTTACCACAGTATTTTGGTTAGCCTAGCAAACCACAGCTGTACTTCATCAACACGTGATATAACTTTATACCTGAGATAAGTAACTATTGAAGTGGTGTGTGTATATATATATATATATATATATATATATATATATATATATATATATACTGAAGCCTGTTGTGTGTTTATCATTTATTAATGCTGTCAGTGTAATGTTTATGGAATAATTTTAAGCTTTCAGATCAGAACCTAAACATATTGATTTAAAATGATTATTAGATGCCCAGTATTCTCAGTCTCATGTTTTATACACTATTTAAACATGCCACAGTTAGCACCAATCAATTTGGTGTGCTACTTAACTCCAACATTTGATATAAAAGTTTAAAAAGTGTAAATAAATATTCTGCTAGAGTAGATTCCTACATCTTAGTCTAAGAAAAACAATAAACAATTTGCCTTAAGACAGACTTTTTATGCTTTCCTGTGAAAGCGGTTTTCTGTGCCATGCATTCCTTTTAGTATCCACATATACAAATCTCTGCACAGGGAAGGAGGTGACCCTGTTCAATTTACGCAGATGAATAGCAGATTTTTGGACTTTGAGAGTCAATAAATAACTAAAAATGGCTCAGTTCTGTAATGTATTTTAAAGCAGCATGAACAGCTGCTTCTAATTTGTAACTGAATGAAAGTCAGGACAGGAGTCTGGCTGCTTCTCTCTATCAGCCCATCAACACAGTTGCACCATCAGTTGCAAAGCCAACAAATCATGCATGTAAAATTTCTTCAGAGAAGCCTTACATAGCAAAGCTTTCTCGTGGGATGTCAAAGACAGCAGCTTCGATACATGGATGCATTTCGACAATCTGCAATAAGAATCTGCAAATCTCACCTTCATCAGAAATTCTCATGTGTTTGACACTTAGTAGGAGTGTTTTCAGTTTTTTATTATTATTATTTAGTTGTGTGTTTAGTAGTGGTTCTTCTGTAAAATCTGACAATCTGTTGTCCCCGATCCTTTAACTTTTTCATTTATTTAGCTATCCGTGGCTTTTATGAAGAAACAGTGGTGCTTGGTGGCATAATGAAAAGTTTAAATGAATAGGATCAGGATCATTCCCCCTAAACAGTGTCTTCTCTATTGTCACAGTAGCACAAGAGCTGACAGTGATAGTCCATTTCTACTTTTATTGTTCTATCATTATTCTTTTTTTGGGAAGGGGCTATATTTTTATTTGGTTGCTTTGACAATGAGTCAGTAAACTACAATGCACCAACAACACAAGTCCTGGAACGACGGACTGTATCCACAACCCAGACACAAAATGAAAAAGAAAAGCCATACTACTTTTAGTCATTTTATTCTACTGACTTGATATTTGCTTATCACATCTCGGTTTGCCACATTTGTCATGTTTTGTCTCTGCTTTCCCCCCCTACACTTTGCATCTTTCTCCATCAGGAACGGCATCCAAAGTACAATCTGTGCCAAATCACGAATGCTTTTCATCCACTAGGGCCCCTTGAGGAAGAGGGAGAAACGTAAAATATCTTCTACTTTGCATCTTCCTGAATCTGTGGTCATGTTATACCTCCTGTGGTTAATGTGAATCTCATTTTGGTCATTGAACACTTTGTGCCAGTCGGCTTGTGCCTCACAGGCCCATTCACTAACCCAAGTCTTTGTGGTGAGTCACTATCATCCCTTTCAGTCGTCTTTCTTAATTCAAAGTAAAAACAGAGTTGAATACATATTCATCAACCCATTACAACCCTGTACGCCCCTGATGCAGGGATACATAAGTATATATTACATGTTATTAAATTAGTTTCAACTTTATTTACACTTTTTAGATATTTTTTTACATTAGAAAAACCAGACAGACAGACTGCAGTCAGTTTACACTTGCATGTACATTCTAGGTTCTCATATAGTAATCTTTCCTAAAGCCTTTGTTATACCACACTGGTATACCACAAACTCCTCTGTAAGGCTGACAGTGACAATGCCTGCATTAACAATAGACCAAGATCAAAAATATGCAGAGATAGTACACTCTCTGTTGGTACCTGTGACATATCCAGTCAAAATTATGGAACATAACAGGCTCTTAAGTCACTCCCCATAGCTGTTAAATATTTTGTTTGGACATTTAATAAGGTGCTTTAGTAGGGAAGGCTGAAATTGAAACTTGTAATTTTCATTTGATCCCACGTTCAAATGGTGGGCACAGTGCATAAATGACAGAATAATAACAAGCAAATAGAAACCATATTGTAATTCACATCTGGCAACTTAAAGATAAGAAGATAAGAATTACAAGCTGTGCATTTGTCTTAAGATGTGTGTCTTATTGTAGCTAATCTGTGTTTTAAATGAACAACAATAATTTACTGGTTTAATGTTTATCTGTAGAGCTATCGAGCTGCATGCAGATTATGTTATTAAAACAATATTAGTGTAATAGAACCACAAGTTTTGACTCACGTTATTAACATATCAATCAACCTGCCCCAGCTGGTAAATATGCTGATAACGAATGCCATTACATATAACACAATATTTGATAGGTATTAGTAAAATACATGTTTAACAAAATCCAGTATATCACCAACTTTGAGGAATGAAGTGTTTGCAACATAATTAATTTTGGATGTTTTTATGTATGGGGTTTTTTACAGTAATTTCCAATCTGGCTACCCATAGGTAGTGCTTTATTACTGTGTGCTTTGAATCCCATATTATGTCTATGAATCTATAAATTCTCTTCCAAGAAGCATTAAACAGAAGGTGTTAATGTTCAAACTGTCTTAATGAGTTTACAGAGTTATTGGATTAGCCTACAGGTAACATAATAATAGTGTGGGAGATGTGAGATCGCCAGAGAAAGCAGATGGTGCCTCCTTTCACTGTCCATTAGAGTTGGAAATAACAAATAACTGATTCCAATTAAGGTGGCACAGTGGGACAGTGGTTTGCAATGTCGCCTCATAGCAAGATGGCTCCAGGTTTGAACCTGCTAGCCAGCTGGGGTCCTTTCTGTGTGGAGTTCACATTTTCCATGTGTTAAGGTGTACTCTAGCTTTCTTCCATAGCCCAAAGACATGGGTCCTAGGTAAACTGGTTATTCTAAATTGGTCGTAGATGAGAATGCGAGAAAGAACCACTGTCTATCTCTCTTTGTAATCCACTGACATTCTATCCAGGGAGTACCCCGCTTCTGTTTTTTGCTTATCAATGTTTGGATACTATCTAATATCACAGTGAGTTATAAATGCACTTTACCTCGTTAACTAACCCAGTCTGGATTCGAAAGAACTAAGAACTAATGGCTAGATTACTAATAAATCTAATGCTTCAGAACAGTAGTCCAGAAACTACATCTACATGGTGGCTACATTCATCTTTTCTTATATAATGTATAAGCTAGATGCTCTGGCTGACTGCACTCTCTCTACTAATCAAAATATGTATTTAAAAGTTTTTATTTTATTGCACTTAGAAGAGTAAATAATAAAATAAGTCCTTCATGGCTTAAAATGGCTTTGATGCAATTTTATCTTTCCAAGTTACTCTCTTCCTTGTCTATACCGTCCCCAGTCTTGCTCTGTAAGTGCAAGTCCCTTTGACTCACACAGTTTCTCTTGTTCCATGAAAGATAACACGATGCCATTGTATGTTTTGTTAAGTAGGAAAGCAAAACTCAGTACTTTTTTGAGAGTGAGCTTTTCGCCAAGAAGACAAAAGAGGTTCTGACAATTTGAAAGCAGCGATTTTACGCAACTACCCTAGTGGAAAACATGAAAGTCTTTATTATTTGTGTCAATACATTGAACTTCATTCAAAAAAATACATGCAATGCCTCTTCAGCCTTTATTTTACAGAAATAGTGTATCGCATTTGATCCATAATGTATGTTTTAAATTTCTGTTCAATATGATGAATGTGTTTTAGTTTCCTGCCAACACCAAGTGCTTCAGCTTCAGCTCACACAACAGTGTCTCTGGCTCACAAGAGCTTCCTCCGTTAGCAGCTTGTCAGAGCTCAAAGTCTACTTCTGTGAATGATGCTGATCAGCAATTAGAAGCAATACAGAGGAAAGTCACTATCTCGATCACTGCTGACCTTCTCGTACTCACAAACACATACATACAAACTACAAACAGACAGACAGCTTTGATCCAGAGAGGAAGAGAGCTACAAGGCAAGGAGGCTTAAGAAACAAAGTGGATAGGAAATGAAATCACTGATGAAACAAGATGAGGAGAGACACATTCAAAGCAGAGGATATGAAAAGGGAAAGGCATTTGAAATGTAAACATTAATCACAAAGATTTATTTAAAATTCAGAATTAGTGAAGCAAGAAATCTCATACTGAACCAAGCTCAGTGTAGAAATGCAGATCAGTTTGTCCATGATACTGCTAAGTGAAATTGTACTTGCAGATAATACTCTCTCTTTCACACTGTAAATGCAGAAATGGTTTCTAAACTGCAACACTCTAGTATTGAGTAGGAAATGATTAGTAACTACAATGTACAATCCATAATTTTTCCCCAGTGTAACTATATTTTTAACCTCAAGTGACCTTTAGTATCTCATTATTTAAGACATATTCTGGTAGTTTGCTCTGGCTAATTTCTCCTCACCTTACTGAGGTTTCTATGTGGATATCACGGTAGAAGCAAAAACTCTTGGAAAAAAAACCCTATTAGGTTGAAATGTGTCACTGTGCAGTCAGGCAGGGTTGTGAGTGAAGCATGTGGGAGGGGGTGTATATCTGAGAGTGATGACTCATACCAAGTGATTACATGCTGCTGCTATGTAATGATGGAGAGTATGAAGGTGTGTGTGTGTGTGTGTGTGTGTGTGTGTGTGTGTGTGTGTGTGCGCTTGCCATCAACTGCCTTTTCTAGTTCCATTCTTTCTCTCTCTCTCTCTCGCTCTCTCTCTCTCTCTCATACACACACACACAAACACACACACACACACAACAGAGCTATACAGCTCATCTCTCTCTACCGAATTAAATACTGATGATGTCTTTTTTGAGAGTATGTTTGACACAGAGGATAATCAAGTTTATGATCAATGCTGACCCATGTCACTTATTCAAAAATGGGACAAACATTTTTTGTAATTTATCTGTATATTTTTTTACTTAATTAAAAACTGATTTAAGTCTATGCAAATGATATTGCCTGTTATTCATCACTCAGGTTTTTTACTTTTTTCCATCTTTTCCATGCTTTTCAACTTTTTCACATTTCAGTGAATAAACATAAAAGCTGTATTTGTTTGTTTGTTTGTTTGTTTTATAAATACAAAGGCTCACATCTGTAGCTTCTTGTTTTTAGCAGAGACATTACAGGATACAGATATGGCACTCAAATAACCTGATCTATCTATCTATCTATCTATCTATCTATCTATCTATCTATCTATCTATTGATAGAAAGATAGATAGATCACTGACTATTCATGTCCTTGTGACCAACAAATTTAAAGTTACTGCTTTCTCCACATTTGGGGAGGATCTTTCAATGCCCAAAGAAAAACATGCACATAATAGATGCTGAGTGGAAAGTTTTGTTTTGTTCTTGGTTTAAAAATGTTGCCTTTTGCAGACCAAAAAAGGTGTATGTTTTGAAGAGGGGCTGTCTAAGAAGATTTATCCCTTCCATACCTTCATAACTCACCATTAAAAGGGTACATGAACCTCCAAACTGAATTAAATTCCATCTTCTTATAATCAATGGCCCACAAACGCAGTGGTAAGTTCTTAACATGCCAGAAATTCTGAGTTATTGCATGTCTACTGTGACCGAACACTCTTCCGTACTGCTTGGCACTACTCAGGAAAAATCACTAACATGGTGCAACAGCCCAATATGTGACTAGAGCTGCTGTATTTTTATATGAAGTTCCTGTAGCTATAAAGTGCAAAGTCCCAGCCAGCCTTTCAAAATCATCCACAGGAGCCCTGTGTGTTTTTTGTGCTTCATGTGAGTTTCTGTGCAGCAGACTAATGCATGCCTGATTTCAGGTTTAATGGAACAATACTACAGCACCCAAGTTCAACGTCTACAAATTTCAACACAAATGGACATGGAAACCACGAATTGGCTTTAAGTCTTAAGCTCTCAGTTCAGATCTCTGGACTTTTTTCTCTAACTCCTCTATTGTCTCCATGGTGCTCTGCTGCCCTCAGTCTCGGGTACCACAGAGGATCAAGGACAGTGTATTGATATTGTTTTTGCACATGAAGACAAACTGGGACACCAATCACTATCAACATTAAAATCAATGATAGACAAAGTGAATATCATTGATCATGTCATCACAATGAACAGTTCTGCTGGTAGAACTGAGATCCTAGCATTCATGTGGATGTTAATTCTTCTAATTAGATATGATTTGTTGTGACTACGTAATCCCATTCTTCATATGTTAAATGACCTGACTGGGTTGTATCAAGATGAGTGCTTGCATTTCCTTTTTTATTTTAACTGTGCTGTTCAGGCCTTTTCTTATTAATTGCGCCTTTATCCCCTTCTTCTTGATTTACATGGGTAAGGAAGGTGTAAGAGTAGGACATTAGTTCTGTACTGCTTCATATCTTGAGAAACTTAATCGAATTAGAAGGCTGTGATATGATTCCCTCTTGTAACAATACCCAACCCACGTATTCAGGTTAATTAGGAAACAAGTCAGGTAAAAGGCATAAAGACCCTCTACCTTATGTTTGTCTGTGGTTGTAATGCTTCGTGAGAAGGAGAAAAGTAGGGCAAACCAGGCCAGGACTGCAAATATCACAGTACGTGCACAGAAGTAATTAATAGCTTTATTATCAGTTTTATCTTGCAGGGCCAGTATGAAGTCATGTTCTTTGCATTTGAGCTCTCAAAGTAAAAATGGCACACAGCATTTGTGAAAGTTCTACTCTAAACCACAGATCAAACCCCTTATGACAGGACATTTCTGTAAAGACTTGTGTCACTGTGCCCATTTAAAAGGTAATTTATAATTTACAGTCCTATAACACTAAAGGATGGCAGCACTGTGTCATGTGCATGGATGAATTGTTAAGTGTAAGGTTATAACCTGAGAGTAGATTCTGCTGAAGAAGGCAGAAAAAAGTCAAAATTTTGATTTAAGCTCAGCGGCGGAGAGCCTCTCTACACCCTATATATTTTTATTATAAAAGACATTAAAAGATGCAAAACATTCTTCTGCTTTTTAGTTAAACTGATGTGAATTTTTAAAATAGACTTCAAAAACAGCGCTGTTTCATCCACAAACCAAAGGCATACATGTCAGGCCATTAGGATTAGACATCAAATGGAGTCACAGAATTTGATAAATGAATAGGTGTTTCTTGCAGTGAATTTATGGCAGTGTGATTCACGGTAATCTTTCAGAGCCAAAGACTGCTGAAACACCCTCATATCCTTCTCCTCTGATGACCTTCATCAGTACATCGTCTGGTGGTCATAATCTATAACCTTCAGTAAACTTGGGGGATTGTATTACGAGGTGTACTTCTTAAAGTCAAACCTTTCGCAAAAATTGATTTTTAAAAATTCAGTTGCAGTTTTATGTTTTCAGCAAATATACTTTTATCTTCTCATTTTTGACTGGTTTATGCTCCCTTGTTGCATGTCCATCAGAGAATACATGGCCTCAGTTGATGTACTTTGCCTGCCCACTCATTTGCATGTCTTCCCTCCTCAGTGTCTTGTTTACTGTCTCAGCCGCACTCACTCACTCACTCAGAAACCCCGCGGGATCCAGTAAGTTCGAAGGCTAAGTCAAAGCTTATGGGAACTAATCTTCACCAGTGTGCTCTCTTCCTCTCACATAAGCATGCACTGAGGTCATCTCAAGTATCCTGAACTGAGATGTGATGTTTATGAGGAATGCAACCCACAGCCTGCTGAATGATGATAGCCACACTGACAGAAAAAGTAAATAAAATACCAGTAGTGTATGTGAAATCATTCTGTGGTAGTTGTATATGTTTAATGAAAAGTATTGAATGAACTCTAAATATGATAATATTAAATAGATACATCTGAATATTTACCTCAAACTTATTTTAAATGAATCTAAAACTAAAAACTAAAAATAACTGTTTGCTTTTTTGTTGTTTGATTTTTTTGCTTTTTTTATTATTATTATTTGATCATTGCTATTCTTAACTGTATTTAAATTCCCTCTGACTAGCCCTGGCCCGCTTTTCTTTCAACAAATCCCTACCTGCGTATACCACCATGATACACTTGACCTTTGTGTAGTACGTGTCCCAAAGGCTGGCCTTATTCACTGTCCTTACAGTGATAGCATCATCACAGACAAGTTTGAATCCCTGCCTAAAGGAGACTCACCATGGTCACGGCCGCACACAGCAAATATGAGGCTTAACTAGCTCTACCAACAAAAACTACATTTGTAACTGATAGACTGTTGCAAAATGAAAATTAAAATTGTACTTGTACTTTCCTTGTAAAGTAGTATTTTACTTCAACTGAGCTCTTCCTACACTGAAGTCTATTGAATGTCATTTTTGGGGGGCATTTTCTTTCTTTCCTTTTTCAGAGTAGTTTTAGTTATCGATCTCCAAGAAAAGGGTAATGTGCAGACCTGCCGTAACTACAGTAGGATCAAGCTGATCAGCCATACCATCAAGATATGGGAAAGAACTGAAGCTAGGTTAAGAAGAAAGATGATGATCAGCAATAAGCCATATGACTTCATACTACCCTAGCAATGTTTGCTTCACGAGTGCTGATGGAGAAGCATAAAGAAAGTCAGAAGAAGTTGCACTGTCTCTTGTGGCTCTAGAAAAAGCATATGAGACAGTGGTGAGGTAAGCAGTAGGAGTGACAGATGGGTTGAAAGTGGGGGTGGGATTACATTAGGGATCAGCTGAGCCTCTTCTTGTTTGGGTGGTGAAGGGCAGGTTGACAGATAAGATCAGGCAGGAGTAGAGTAGGTGGACGAGTTTAAATACCTGGGGTCAACCATTTAAAGCAATGGACAGAGCACAAGAGAGCTGAAGAAGCGAGTGCAGGCAGGGTGTAGTGGTTTCAGATGAGTATCAGGAGTAATTTATAACAGAAGAAAAGCAGCAAGAGTGAAAGGGACAGATTCCATGATGGTAGTGAGCCCTTCTATGATGTATGGTTTGAAGACAGTGGCACTGACAAAAAGACAGGAGGCAGAGCTGGAGGTGGCAGAATTTCAGATACTGAGATTTTTGCTGGGAGTTACCAGGATGGACAGGATTAGAAATTAGTATATCCAGATAAGCCATTTGGGAACAAAGTAGGAGAGGCAAGGTTGAGATTTTTTGGATGTG
Source organism: Etroplus canarensis (assembly GCA_015106775.1). Taxonomy (NCBI): domain Eukaryota; kingdom Metazoa; phylum Chordata; class Actinopteri; order Cichliformes; family Cichlidae; genus Etroplus; species Etroplus canarensis. Next base: position 1,140 of record VUQH01042539.1, on the reverse strand, counting down.
TGAAGTGGAGGGATAGTAGATATACTAAAGATGATGAAGGAGGAGACATACAGGGGACTGATTTAAAGACACAAGGAAAAGGGTGAGATGGCAGCAGATGGTTCTCGTTGATGACCCCTAAAGAGCGCAGCAATAAGAAGAAGTGAGGAAAAATGTTAGTTAACTTTCATGGTCCACTGTCTTCCAAATGCTTACCTGTCTTCTTTCTTTCACTCTCCTCTTGTGCTTTCTCAGCTCTATCTGGTGTGGGTGTGATGTTGCTAAGTTCACACTGCAGGCCTTAATGCCCAATTCCGATATTTGTTGAGATCCAATTTTTTGCTAATCGTTCATATTATATTTTAAATGTGACCGCCATCAGACTTCAATGTGGACAGACCACAGCCCTGAAGTGATGCGCGTGTGCAGAATAAGCCATAATGTCACACGCAACACTCTGTTTTTACAGAAATAACTAAGGATGCTACACATGTCAGCGTGTGTGTAATAGCTCACTTTCTTTCCACTCACTAGCTTCATCAATGATGTCTACCATACTTGTTTCTTCAATTTTTTATATTTGATATTGCCATATCCCTCTCCTCCGGTGCAGAATTATGTTTGTAAGATGGCGGTGCGGCAGCAGCACGCAGCGGCCACTCCAGGAGCCACAACTGGTGCTTATATCCTTATATCCTCGTAATTGTACCATAATATCGGTATAATTATCCTTGTCTAGCCCGATTCTCAAGTGCATGGACATCAAAGACAGCGGTGTCCATGTTTACAACCGCCAGACCATACTCCAGCTAAGAGACCATGCGGCCACTCACCTCCATGATGATGTACTCTGCAAACTTTGTGACCTCAGCGGCGGTGTATGTGTTTACATCAACACGGAATGGTGTAAGGACTCTGTGCTTGTGTCTAACTACTGCTCATCGGTAGTGGAGTTCGTGACTGTTAGATGCAGACCTTTTTATTTACCCCGGGAATTCACTACCACCCGGATTATCGGAGTGTACATTCCCCCAAGAGCTAATGCTAAGAAGGCTCTGTGTGAACTTTACGCAGCTATTAGCCAGCTGCAGAATGCCCACCCTGACGGTCTGTTTATAATCGCCGGAGATTTAAACCATGTAAATCTCAAAACAGAGCGCC
>VUQH01042538.1:25289-36107 GCA_015106775.1 Etroplus canarensis | reverse complement strand
CAAAAGGGTTTTTTTTTTTTGGGGGGGCCCCCCCCCCCCCGCTGCTGTGTGCTTGTGTACGCGGATATTGTTACAATCAACGCTGAAGGCAGCAGCTCGGCTCTCAGCTGCTCGCAGTCCTGCTTGGTCCTGCGCTGGGGACGCTGAAGCGGCAGCTGCGGTAAACTGTTACTTTTTTTTCGCATTCTCTTTGTTGAAGATGACCTAACCTCCAAAGAACCTCTGCTGGCCAGGTAGTAGAATATTTGCTCAAATATGTGCAGGAATCATCTTGGTTTTCGTTCCTTCACTGCTTTGAAGTGCACTCTGCCTGTGCTGGGGTTCCCCTATAACTGAAACATTGTAAGTGTAAGTGGTGCTTGTTTTGTAGAATTTCTTATAGAAGTATCACTTCCTTTGTTCCTAAAACATGTAGTTTGTGACGTGTTGAACTATTTGCGTCACATTATTGACTCCAACTTAATTGTTTCAAAACTCTTCCAGTTATTGTGGAGTTCACAAGTGAGTCTCAGCATCTGAATATAAGAAAATCTGTTTGACAGACCTGTTGCTGCCATAAAGAGATCTGGTGGGGGGGCCTTCACACAGTTTGCAAACTCCCCTTCATCCTGAGCCAGTACAGTGAATCTGAAGCTGTTGTCAACTACACAGTACCTGTAGGTGGGGAGGTAGTGAGGTTGCTTTGCAGCATTGAGACACAGCTCCTCACCACAACCCATGAGAAGAGATTGAGAGAAGCTTTAGTGCTTTGAGTCATCAGGCTTGGCTGCACAAGTCTCACCAATCTCCACTGCACATTTAGGTTTTTGTTCTCCCTTCAGAGAGGAATCTGTAATTACTAAATCCTGTGCTTTTTTGAGCATCAGAGGAGGTGCTGCTTTTAGGCTGAAGAAGTTGAAACTTTTAGTCACTTTGTTCTTCCCCAATTTCATTTCTGTTTTATCAGCTAATCTATGAGGCTGCATCCCTGAAGTTCAACCAAAATATACTTGGTGATGCATTCTTATGTCTACGTGACAGAGCTGAATTTATCATTTACTAAATTTATGCTGCTACACACGGCAAAACTGAAAGAAGGATGATAAGAATTGATAAGAAATGATAAGATACCGATAAGGTTTTTTATAAATTTAATTCATTCTGGTGACATAGGTATGAGGCCTTCCACACCTAATTCAACTACTTATATTGTCTTTTAGTTGGAAGAAATCAAAAGCAGGACTTTCTGAGAATAGGGCACATTGACAGCAGAGCACTAAACTACTTATTTGTCTTTATTTTTTCCTTTGGGGGTTAGGAAGTAGGAGTCAGTGCTTATGTTTTGCCCTTTCTGATGCTACAGGACAGTTGACTGAGCTTTGTGAACATGTTAAACACAACACCCTGAAAAACTGGTTTGGTATGAAGGTACCCAAATTGGAAATGCCTGGAAATTTTCTAGAGAACACTATGGAAGGAGGTTGTCCTCTACTGGCTAATTTGGAGAATCAAACAGGAATTATCACCTTTGTTCCAAAAATGAAAATACAGCCACAAATGCAAAGTGCAGCTAAAGTTCATGTTGAAAGCCAAGCAGAGTCTTGAGGCAAATTTGATCGCCTATCAACTGTAGCAAATGTTGACAGGGGTGCATCACAGATGCGGGTTAGACTTAGATGTAACCTGCTCTGAGAATTTCTTATCTGCCTTTCCAGTTTGGGAAGGTTTTTGATGACTACACAGTGCTTTGATTTCCAAAATAAATTATTGCTGCAATGTCACAGCTTGGTGTGAACAAGCATTTTTCTGCCATATGATCCTGCAAATGGGCTGTTGGCTCTTGCTGATGATTTTATCTGACTTGGAGTGGGGTGAAAATGTTCTATCCTGGTGCCTGTACAGAGTTTCAGTAAACAAAAATAGTGCATTTGTCTTATGTGTGTGTGTATCCATTGTGTATAATAAAATGAGGCTAATTTTCGTTGGTATGCATTATTCTTTAAATTCAAACCAGACTTTTTAAAATAAATTTGGAAATGAAACAGGTTCAATACTCCACTCAGTGTCTAACTAAAGAGGAGGAAGCAGTTTACACATTTTCATCACAGTTGCTGGCAGTCACCTTTTGTACTTGATGTACTGCAATTATACTCAACAACAGCTCTGGCATTGTTCATCTGTAGACTTGTTTTGGACATACTAGAGACATAATATATGTAGGCAATTAAGGGCGGTGGGTTTTTAAAGGGGATTGCTCTGCACTCCAGTGTGTGCTTAAGACGCACACATTTGCAAGGTCTTTGTGTTGCAGGAAAAAGGCCCTATTAGAACTCCATTCTGTCAGTGGGCAGCTGTGTGCCTGTGTGCTGAGCAAGCCACTAGCCCATTCTCCGTCTGTGTGAACAAGTCTCACTCAGTCCACACTCTGACGTACATGCTGCCACTTTAACCCCTCTCACTTTCTTGCTTTTTGCCTTTTTGTTTATTTCAGTCTCACTTTTTGCCTGTTTTTTTGCTGTTATTCGTCTTCCTGTTCCACTTTTGCTGTGGCCATCTTTCTCTCCCTTGTTCCCTGACCTAAGGCATTATGCAAACCTACCAGAAAAGGATCGTTAGCCATGCCTGTCTCTGCCTCCGTGGTATTCTTTATTCATTTCAGAAGCTTCCCTTTCTTTTCTGTGACCTGCAGTCATAACTGCTGCTGCTTCAGACATACTTGAACTCAAACCATTTAGTTTCAAAGGAGTTAAAAACAAATGCTTTGGTCATTTGATTTTGTCAGTATATTAGTTTCATTGTCAGTTTTCCTCGTTTTGTATATTCCTTCCTCATTAACATGATGGATTTGTAAGTCTGGCGTCTCATCGCCCACAGAGCCAAAGACCAGCAGCTGAAAAGAAAAGAAAAGAGGCATTCTCACATACACCAGAGAAGCACTCCCCCAACCCCCCAAGACAGGCACCAGACTCTACTTAAAGATGAAAAGCATACTGGGATGCAATAGCAATGTTCCAATGAACACTCTATTATAGGTTTTCTATGTGGTGATAGTAAGAAATTGTATAAAAAAACCTGCCTTTAGTGTTGATGTTTGACTCCCAAATAATTATGTATCTACCCTCTGGGCTTATTTTATTTTTTTAGTTAGTTTGCATATCCTCTGTCTGGTATTAATGTGCTGTTTATGCACACATAACCTGTATTTTTCCAGAAAACCCCAAAGTCCAGGTGAGCTTTTATTTTGTGTTTTGTTGCCTTGTCTCATCATAACACCATTGTTATGAATGACAGCAGTTGGCATTCTTCTGTTTATTTTCCTCAGCTGCTGTGGATTGGCTTTTCCTTAAAATATGAGCCAACACATAACTCCAGTCTGAATCATACAGTGTGGAATTGGCTTCACTGTAGATCCAGCCTGGTGAAAAAATCTCCCAACTGCATCCCTAAAAAAAGAGGGATGTGGAATTGTTTTCCACAGTTAGCATCTAGCTTCCTCTTTAAGAACTGGGGCTTTAATTGATAACTGCAATGGATTTTTGCCATAAAATCTGACACTTAATGTGTTACATCCTTTGAAAGCAGGATTGTCAGGTCATACTTGCTCTATTATCAAGCGTAGGCTTGCACAAAGAGTACCGGTTTTCATGGCAATGAATGTCACAACTCCCACCCGTGGGGTTCAACAGTGTATTGGCTCTTAGTATTTGGGATGGAGTCTGTTTTACATACTTGCTTTACATGCACCTGCAGGCCATTCCAAACAACAGCAAAACACTGCTTTGTAACCTATTGGCTTAGTAGAATCAGATGAGCGTATTCTTTACTAAATTTTAAAAAAATTAATGTTAGGGCATTGTAGATGGAACTCTAACAGAAGTATTGCAATAAAGAGCCTCAAGCCAAAGGCTGATCTAAGCTTATGTATTGCATTACATCTGTGCTACTCCTAGTCCAACTGGGAAAAGTAAAAGGTTTGTCTGTCGCTACTTTCTTGTTGGCCAGCATATGAACAGTCTCTCCACAGTAACGGTTTAACACTTTAATCCAACAATAATTTGATCATTGTTATTTGCTTTATTTTTAAGGGAGTATAACAGGAGTATAACGTCTCCATTTTTATTATTTGTTAAAAAATAAGTCCAGTCACTGTTGCTAAAATGTATGCACTAGGAGAAAAGTTAAAATTGTTCATTTTTTAAAACCATGTGTTCAAAGCACTTTTTCTTCCTGTTTAGCACTGCTTGCAGCTCAAACATGTGGTTGTTTCAATGAAAACTCCCCAAAGTGACACAACTTAAGTTGGCTTTTTAAACGTCTGTTTTACACTTCTGCTACACACTATGCTGAGCAGCCAGAGGGTCCATATGGTGAGCTGAGCCCCGTCATGAATGAATGAATGGGCTCATGGAATGCTGCCCATAGTTTTGTTCTGACATTCTCTCACCCATACTCATTCAAAACGCATCCATAACTCCAAAATGTGAACACCATAGTATGTAACAGGGCTTTACGGATTAAAAAGTTCAATTAATTAATCTGTGCTGCCAATATATTATTAAAAACTATTGATATCTGAAGTTCTGACAGGGCCCCATGGCTGCACAGCCTCCACCAGTCATGCTGTGATGTGCAGCACTGTTTTGCATGGAGGCTTCATTTAAAAAGTCAGTATAACTGTTGAGTTTCTAAGGGCCCTTCCATTTAAACTCCTGCATGAATTTGAAGAAGACATCTGCCTATTATAGGACACCTAAATCCCCTGGATAATAAGCATAAGCAACACAAAGCATGTGACTAATTAGCGTATCATTACATATGATTGTTAGCACTGCTATTTCTACACCAATTTAATTTATACTGTTATTTTAAAAAATGAAGAACCATACACTTGGTTAAACTGTTTCACCAAGGCTTTGCTGACATGCAGGTAGTGAACTGTTTAGCTACATTGAGGAAGCAATCCCTTCTGCTTCTCCAGCCATGGCTGCCATAAAATCCTCCTTGCTTATTAATGTCCATGCCGTTGTACTTCATATAACCATTCCAGTTGGCTGCAGCATTATGAGCCACCGACTCTGCAAGACACTTCTAATGGACTACTTACGTGCTGTAAAGCCATAAGTTTTGTGAGTAAGCTTGGTTGCTAGAATAAGGTTGCTTGGATAATAGCTATATTTCCTTATTTGACACTTTTTCTCAATGAATGTGCATCTGTGCTTGTTATTAACTTCTGATATTTGAGCTATAGTTAAAGACCCCAAGTAATGGCCTTACTGTTATTTTTTCCATCGAGGGGGTGAAGTGTGAAAGGGTGGGGATTATATCAATGAATGAAATGTTTTTTGTGTATTTTTCTGCTCCAGATGACTACTGTTATTATTTTGGTCTTTAAAAATCCACAATTTGTTACCTTCTAGTATGTAACTGCAAAGGTAGTTTATTAGATCATTGGCACTGACATTCATTATTTCATGTTCTTCTGCTTATCCAATTCACGGTTGCTCACAGTCTGTATAAAATCACTTGTTTATACAGTATAGGAGTGGTCCCTCCATTCGAGCTGAGCAATTGTAGGGGGATTGCTAGCAGTGTTGCAGGTTCCCATATACGTAATGTATCCCTGATGGATTAGAGCTCTAGTGCTCATAGCACAGAAAATGGAAGAAACCACAGGCAGAAAGGCAAGGGCTGATGGGGGAGAGGCAGTGTAATTAGTGTGGTACCTGATGTATGGAGAGGGTTACTCCAGGGGACAAGAGGCCCCATACCTTCCTTTACTCAAACTAAAACACCTGATCCCACGCCTGTCAAACTTCTTAAGATTTTGGTTAACTAAATCCTGGCCTGAGACATAGAGGTCGACCCCTAATAAATTTCCAGCTGCCCTAAATAGAAAAAGTGTGCTGTGTTTGCAGGTTGCATGTTACTGCACTCCAGCTTAGTAAACTGGTCTTGCTCAATAGTCCAGTTTCCTACAACAAACAGACTTGCTGATAAAGAATGATGAGCTGTTCAGACATTATTCTTGACTTGATATGTGATGTCTGCCTTTTTTGGGAAACAGCAGTTGTCACTGTTGTCTTCACTGTGTGTTTTGCTGCTATGGCTACGTATTAAATTCCTAAAAACAGTGTACTGTTTCAGTAACTGTTTTATGTAGTAAGTCAGGGAGAAGCTGCAAACTTAATTTTTGTTTAAAAAAAAATCTTTTTATTACCTTCCACTATGATTAGATAATTTCACCTAGCATATTGCACATCATATCTGCTCCCAGGCAGTACACGTAAGCATGTTAAAGTCAGCCCTTCATAATCCTATCAGTCATAAGTAAATCTTTTCAAACACATTGCACTTAGACTATGACACTGCCTGTTTAAAATAAACTATAATGTGAAATGATGTGATATTTTGCATTAGTTTATTATGTTCACTGGCTTTTGAAAGCAGGAGCAGTCAGTATGCAGTCAGTGCATGTGAAGTTAACTCATTACTACAACGCTTTGTGGATATCACTTGGGGCTTTCTCTTTTCATGTAATTGGTAATGAAGTCAGTATGTTCCACACCCAATTCAGCAGCGGCATGTGACCACAAGGGAAGTAGAACCCATATACTGCAAAGGGAAGTGTGCTTACATATGCGAGTTATGCTAGTGTGTCTTCATGCCAGCAAAGCAGTGAGAAGAACACTGTATTAACTGGACTTGCAAGTTAACTTTTAAGAAGGGATTGGGGTTAGTTATAAGTGTTTTTTTTTTTTTTTTAGATCTGTTGTTACTAGCAACTGCAACTTTTACAAAATAAAAGTTCAGCTAATTTTTCCTTACAAATGAAACTTTGAAGGTGTTGTTATGCAAAGAATGGTGGTCGCTTTTGTATAAGAAACATTCAGGGGAATCTGAGAAAAAAAAAAAACAACTATGACTTGACTGCTAAAAACAGAGTTTGACTGGATGAGATCTTCACTGTTCATGTGATTTTGAAGATGTAGTGGTGTGGCTAGCATGCCTTTGTCAGACAGTACTAGGGTGATGGCCAAATGATTCAATGGTATGTCTTGACCTCCTGTACTGTTTTTACAACCTCAATTACATTACCCAAGACGGGGTGGCTATGTGTTCAGCCTGAATTAAAAATCCACATCAAACCTTCACAAAAAGGCTATTTTATTCATTGTTTTCATTTAGTGTACCCTAAACATCTCAGCTAGTTAAAACAGGTGTCAGCATCTAGCCTCTTTAGCACGTTATCACAGTCTGATTAGGGAAAGCTGTGTAATTTAATTTGACTTCATCAAAACAAGAAACTGATCTGCCAAGGTTTTTCACCCATGCAATATTTAGAATGTTTGGTCTTCATCTTTTCATTATTGTCAAATGAATTGATTTCCTCTAACTACAGCAACTGATCAAAGTCTTGACACCAGACACACTCTGCACAAGTATGCAGCAACCAGAGCCAGTTAGTGATGGACACCAGACACCCCATCACTGAACTTTAGGGGGGCACAGATAGGCTTCTATTCATCTGCCTGTACAAATCACTGCCTGGGCAAAAAGCCCTATTATCTTAGCTGCTCTTTCTTGTGCCCTCCTGAGTCATTGACTGTTGTGAACCAAGAACTGCTGTCTGCACCCCAGCATACACAAATCATGATTTGAAGTACCATAAGATTTTAATCCACTTTATAACCCAGCTAATATCAAAGTTTACATTTGGTGGAAAAGCTTTCCTGTATTTTAGTCAACATGATTGAGATGGACTTTGACAAAACAGTGATAAACCAGACTCCTCTTCTTGCCTGGCCAGGCAGTATTGCAAGATGGATATATAAAAGTGGAAAGCTTTGACTAAATGAGCTTGTGCTACTCCTTATCACCCTTGAGCTGGCATCTGTCCTGTCACATTTCTAATAAACTAATATGAATGGATAAGTAGCTCTTCCAGTTGCAGTATTATGCCTCATTTAATATCCTCAGTATCTTTTATAGCATTGTGACTTTGGGACAAATCATCAATTAAACAACTCCTTTTGTTTAATGATTGGTCTGACTTTATGATACCAGAAGTGAACAGTTTTCTGTGAAGGATGGGCAGCTTAGCTCGTGAGAGTTTAGGCTTTTTTATGAAACCACATTTACCAACAATGTAATAGAACTTGTCATTGTAACACATGGCTGCTTGACTGTGGTAAAATTCATAATCACAATGATTGAACAGTTAGTCACTCACTTTGCAAACATGACTTTACTGAACTGTAAAATACACTGGATTTTCTTAACAGTGGATTTCCTTGACCTTTAAATGTAATTCAGCTGAATTGGCAGACAGGAGCAGGTCCTACACAAGCCCTGTAACAAATGGCTGTAACTCAAGTCCCACAACACTACAATATTGTCACATCTAGATAGGACTTCAGGATTCATTCATAATTCCACAGATATTAACTTTCCAGCAGTAATTCCTCAACCAAGCACAGCAATTAAATGTGCTTCCTATTACTGTATGAACAATGCAATGCTTGGTAAATGTCTGGGCTTTGGGTAGGTACATAATGTATGCTGCATCACTGTAAAACAGAATCAGCACAATAACAGATACTTTCATAATCTTTGAATGCCAAAAATCATACTTGAAATCTGTCTAGTGTAGTGTAACAGTGATCCATCAAACCTCAGATGAACTGGTAACTTCTTGGATTTTCTTTGTAATTGACAACTAGTCAAACAAAAGGGCTTTTCAAACAGTGTGATATGGCCAACAAGGAGACTTGCTTTGAAGAGTGAAAATCTGATCTGATCTGTAAATAGCTCCACACAAGTGCTCTACACAGTCCATTAAGCCCTGGTTTCCCCCATCATGAGAATTTGGTTCATTTAGTAAGCATGGCTCCAGGGTTGAATTCACACTCAGTCTGCCCTCTCCCATGACCCCACTAGCCATTCACTATGCATGCACACAAGTGCAGGTTAGCATGAACAGACATGTATGTACAGACACACATACACAAGCTTGCTCTCTTCCACACGCTGGAGGTGCTGTTTTTTGCCCCGATGAAACAAGTGACACTCCCTGACTGCAACAGTCAAACAGCAGACTGTAACAACCTTTACACATGACCATCGTGCTCCCCCTTTTTGATTAAACACACATACACATAGACAGTGTTACATTGCCCCACCCATTACTCAGTGTCAGTTCTAATCAGTAAAGTTATCTGCAAAACTGATCATGAAGAACCTTCCCTTCTCCTCTTACTCCTGAAAGTACCAGCTTCTCTTGCCTGTGGAGGCCCAGTTGTGCTCCACCGACTCTCTGAAATAAATGGAGATAATGGGAGTCATATGCTAGCTATTGGTTTGGGGCAGGCCTACATCAAACATTTGTTTATTTAGTTTTCATGTAGTCATGGGGCTGGAGAAGAGGGACAGGACAGAGATGACATTGTTAAATAAGAAGACATGACTAGACTGTTATAAAGTTGTTTTATCAATCCCTGTTTTCCCAGCACAAGTTACTATTTTAATAGTGCACACTTATACCCTTCTACTTGAAGCATGTTATATAAGTGCAACAACCCTTACTTAACAGGAAACCACATGTTACACAGGCAGAATAGCATAGTAGGTCTGGAAGATCCATTAGCCTCATGTGTTGCTCCAGTGTAGAAAGCTGTCATTAGCCAGCAGTTGATTGGGGATCTGAACTTTGCTGGTACTCTCTAATTGGTGGTTAGCTAATGAAGGAGTCCAAAGTCATTGCAGCCACTCTTATTAAAGAAAGCATAACTGAACTTGCCCATCATCTACCAAGATCATCCACATGCATTAAGCAGCAGGCTGAGTTGAGCAGACATGACAAGACATGTTTGTCAAAAAAGGATATGGTCTATCTGCCATACATACAAAGGTTTTAACAGTTGTGTTTACTGAAGCAGCTACTGTTTGGACTTTGCCAGCTGTGGGCACAGGCAGTCTTTGAGGCAAGCACAGCACCATATATGTTTCTTTCTGTTCATGTTTCCCAGCCACATCTGTAGCCATGTGACGTGAGTGATGTATTTTCATGGATTAGCGAAACTTTGCCTTCTGTTGCAGCATGTTTAGATTCCTCTGTGCTCAGGGTGTTATGTCGACAGGCCAAATGTTATATTATCCACAGGGATAAGGAGGCAATTTAGCATATATCAGCACATTTTGTTTAAAGGACAAACATAAGTAAGACCTCTTGTAAAAAATGTTTTTTTTGGTCATGGGTCATCTATTTTATTTCAATACTTGTCAAAACATGACAACACAGAGCTATTATGTTTTCATTATTTTTTAAAATTTCATTACTTAAAGAATGAAAGTGATGAAACATAAATATATTTTGATAATTATGTTTTTTTTCCTGTAATGCATTTTCATTATTCCTAGTACAGCAGAGAGAGCTCTCTCTTGGTGTCTGTGTGAGGGGTGGTTGCAATTATTGCTGCATCACACACACACACAGACCCATTCAAAAAGACCCTGGATTTAGAGAAACTGCAGAGGGAACTAAATGTTCCACCACTGCAGCAAGCCTTGTGTGCACATGGCAAATATAGCATTTACAGCACGCTTCTTTTGATCATTGTTGTGGGTATGTTGAATGAAGCTATGAGCAATGTTAAATTTAAAGACAGCAGTGATTTATATCACATATTTCATGAAAAGGCCACCTGTTTGTATTTGTGAGAAACCTTTATCTCCAGACATGTTTTAAGACAAATGCATCTCAAAAAACTGTACTGTGAAAAGATTCAAGTAAAGCCTTTTTTTTTTTTTTTTTTTTTTTTTTTTTATTTTTAGGCTTTTATT
>VUQH01042538.1:0-13503 GCA_015106775.1 Etroplus canarensis | reverse complement strand
CCTTTCCCCCTTCCCCCCCCCCCCCCTTTTCCCCTTTTTTTTTTTTTTTTTTTTTTTTTTTTTTTTTTTGATGAACTAGCAGCAGTAGCCAACTTATTCTTTGTCCTTTGCTGAATGACACTGCTCACAATTTTTTTTTTTTTTTTGAGGAACCTGCCTGCAAAGGCCAGCCCAGGTAGTTGAAGATTTCAGTTGGGTTATTTTTTGTAAAATTTAAAGGCAAAGTTTGACTGAGTTGCTTTAGTAGTTGAGGTGGTAAAAGGGGACATGTTGAGAAAATGCTTGAATGTGTTTGCAGGAATTCCTGAGTATTGAGGAGAGAAAAGGCAGGGTGAAGAAAGGAGGTATTATATTTGCAGGGAATCTGGCAGACCAACTTTTACCCCTCTCTATTAATATCGTCTTGCTGGCCCAAGTTCAAGCTGGTCTGCTCTTCCCCTCCTCGCTCCATCTCACTCCATTCCAGGGATGGCAGACATGATGATCATAGCTGAGTGTCGAGCCCTGCGTGCTTGTGGGAACACCTAGGTGGGCGTTTTGAGGTGCAGCTCTCACTGTGTATAATGACATGTTGTGACTTGTCCTAAATATGTATTGTAAAGCATCACCAAACACTAGTGTGCAGTCATACATTATTATCTGGACTTTTTCAACATCTGCCAACCTAACACTTTTATCTTTTATCATCTTGCCTCCAGGCATTTGCATGAATCTCAGGCATTCTATCTGTGATGAAGTAAAGCCAAATACACAGACCAAACCTAAGACATCGACACAGACAGAAACACAGATAATTGATGTGGAGATGTTGTTTGACTGTCGGGAATGAGTTAGTCTCCTTTCTTTGCTTGCACCTCCTTGTCTTCACTTTTGTTTTACAGCGGTTTGCTGTTGGAGGTCTGTGCACTTGTCATCCTCCGACCAGTGTATCACTGGATGTTTATGTGACCTAATTTCAGCGCACAGCTAAACCAAAGAAGTTTCCTAGACTCATATACTGACAATCTGAAGTTGTACATTGAGGCCAATGCAAAGTACCCACAGTTCTCAATACAATGAACTGCATGTACGATTGTTTGATTCTCGTGAGGTTCATCAGGCCCTTTGCATCGCATTTAGCCAGGTGTTTTTTGTTGTTTATCAGGAGGATATTTGCCTAACCACCTACCATATGCTTGTGCTTCTTTCATAGCAGCTGCCTTTTGACTCCATGTTGTGTTGATCATGCTTTAAAATAATGCATGATACAGGAATATCACTTATCTGTATGAAGTATGTCCAATTATAGAATTAAAAAAGCTAGATGTACTATTACAGAGCAGTGTAAGAGCTCCCTCGAATGGACTTAAGTTATAATCCATTCCAAGTCATTATATCACACTGTATTTTTATACTGTATATGGCCAGTATACTTGCATTGTTTCTTTGCCTTTTATTTCAGTGTTACTAGTAGAGTTCACGTTTTCTATTCAAGATTCAAACATGAGTCCCTTGAAGTCATGTGTGACTGTGGTGGACGCAATGTGTAAGATGTGACGAAATGCATGTGTGTGTTTCCCATAATATGTAAGGTAAATTTGATGAAGTTTTATGGTTCTAAAACGGCAGTGCATTGTTGCTACACTCAGCTTTGCAGGTGCACATCTACATTTTGGAACTGTGGCTGAAAATATAGGGTGCTCTATGTCATGTTTGTGTGCTTGTTGGTCCCTTGGCTTTGTCCCTGCCATAGAGAAAACAAAATTGTCGGTGACAAGGAAGTCAGTGGAGTGAAACCGAGCGATAAAGAAATTTTTATCATTGTCATTGCTACTTGGGTGTTTTTACGCTGCTTTTTTGTTTCCTTTGCTGTTCAAACAAACTTAACCATTCAACAACTGAGCTACACATGGTATAGCTTGTACCAGCAGCATGCTGTTGTCTTCTTTGAGGACTGCACCTCTGCATCTGTGTTGATTGCAGTCTCATAATCCTACGCTGGGTCGCCTGAGTAGTATGCAAATTAATAACATAATTAGCCTTTAAAATCACCATGTTACACTATTGATTTTTTTCTTTTGTCCTATTTATTAACCCTGTCAACGGTTTCACTTCAACATGAATTTACCCAAGAGATGCTCTTCTTCTGCATTTCTGCTCCTAATGGTTGATGTGTGATTCATTTTACAGAGGAGAGGGCAGGAAACTGCACTACAGTATGAACCTGTACTGCAGTCATGTGAAATAGACATGTGAAAAAATTAAATACACCCTTACTGCTTTCAAAGGAATTAAAAGGAGAAAGTAGCAGCCAGGTGGTGCCACTCAAATGCACTGATTACCTGATCATCAGCCAGTGTGACCACCTCTATAATTGCAGAAATGTTTGGCATTTTGCTGGTCTGGAGCCTTCTGGTGTGTGTTAACACAATCCCATATTCTTCCCAGGAGTGGGCATCTCAGAGTTGCCAAAAAGCCAAGACCTGCATCTCAGCTTCAACAGGCCTCAGTTAGCATGTCAAAGGTTCACATTTATGATAGTACAATTAGAATAAAACTGAACAAGTATGGCTTGTTTGGAAGGGTTGCTAGGAGACAGCCTGTGCACTGTGAAAAGAACATGGCAGCAAAGCTTTGGTTTGCAAAGTTGCATTGGAACAAATCACAAGACTTCTGGTCAAGTGGAGATGTTTTCCCATATTGCACTGTGCCATGTTTGGCGAAAAACGAACACAGGACAAAAAGCAAGGACAGTAATCCTAAGCACACCAGCAAATCTCCAACAGATTGGCTGAAAAAAAAGATTTCAAAAGAATCAATCAGGATCTCAACTTGTCTGAAATGCTTAATGACCTTAAGAGAACTGTGCATAAACAAATGCTCATGAAGAGTGGGCCAAAATTCATCCACTATGATGTGATATGACCTGCATTGTCATATAGAAAATGACTACGTCAAGTTATTGCTGCTAAAGGTGGTGCTACGAGCAACTGATTTGTGGGGTGTACTTAGTATTTCCTGTAAAAAATTTATTTTTCACATGACTGTATTTAAAGACTGAAAACTAGAAGAACCACAACATCAAGCTTCCAAAAGTTCACTTTTCATAAGGAGCAATGCATAGAAAGTAAAACATTATAAAGTCTTCTGTAGGTGGGGAGGAGCTCTGCAAAGTGCAAAATTTATCTCCCAAACTCAAGTCTCATGTTTTCTTCTTTTTCCATTGGAAGTGTTGTAAGTCCATTAATGGATCAAATGTTTTTGGTGCTTGGCTGATAATTATGACTAAAAGTAGAAGAACAAATCATCAGCTCTTATGCTCAGTTTCTTTTTAAAATGTTCATTGTGATTCTCCAAATTTAAATGAAGTGCGTTTTTAAATATTGCCTTTGGGGATCATAACTTTAAAGTGCTTTTTTTGTCTGTATATGGTTAGAATCCTGGTAATGGCAATGGGTAATGTGAAACATGACAACTTTTAGGGTAGAGAGTCCATGTGTGTGGTAATGGTACTTTGTGTGTGTGCGTGGATGTGTTTCATCTGGCAAAGCTGGGTACACAGCAGAAATCTAACCCTGCTCCCCCAGTCTAACACCACACCCACCTAAATCCCAGTCAGCCTCAGTAGATTTTATAGAAAGCATATTGTATAGAGGCTGCCTCTCCACCTCCTTTCTCTCTAGCTTTCGTCTTGTCCTCTGCTGTGATAATTAGTAGTGGGGTAATACCAGGGGTTGAGCAGAGAGAGCAAGAGCTCAGAAATCCCCTTTTCCACTCCACTGGGGTAACTACAGCAAAGGCCTCCCACTCCTCACATGATCACCTCAAGTGTTTTCAGATGAAGTATGGTGTGTTTGATCTGGTTGGATGTAAAGTTAATCCAGCAAAAGTGAGCAAACCTTAAACTCAGACAGCCAAAATCCTGAGTTGTAGTTTTCTTTTGGAGAGGGAAATGGCAAGCCTACTAAAATGAGATTTAAGAAAGGGAGTCTCCCAGCTCATTGTAAAAGGAAAAGCAATGTCTCAACACATGCTAGGGAACATTAGAGGTGTCTGTCATGAAAGCCTGGGCCTTATAGAAAAAAACCTCATCTCTATTCACCTCCATGCCTCCAACATCTGCTGCTGAGGGCACTCCAGAGATCATTAACCCCTTCACTGCACTGCGTGGTTGCCTTTCTTTGTTGCAGAGAGGAATTCAGGGTGGAAAGAGAGCATGAAAGCAAACTGGGAGCCAACTTCTTTGTGAACTGAGTCTCTTTAAGGTCAAGTTTTGAGTACAAAAACACAGACAATTGTTCACATCCAGATTCTCCCTGACACTCCCTAGAGTGCACTACAAAACATTATAACAACTGTGAACAACAATGGCTTAAATAAGAAATGTCCTTTACGATGCAGGGTTGGGTTAGGTGTGTGTTTCAAAGTGGTTTCCAGTGATAAATAGGCCTCGAGCACAGTTTGACACAAGATACATTTTGTGGTTTGCTGTTCATTTCAATGTTTTTCTCAAACAGCCCAGAGGGTTAGAGTCCTGTATATGCGCTTCAGTGCCTTGTGTGTGTGCTGATGTTTTTGCATGTTTACATGTTGACATGCTGTCAATGAAAGGAAAGCCAGCTTTTAATCTGCCCAAACTGAAACCCAATCTCAAACTGACATTCTGGAAAACCCTGAGCTTGAATTCCCCCTGACGTACTCTGACTTTTATAGCTTCATCAGAAACACGCCAGGATGTGAACATGGGCTCAAGTACCCCAACTAACACATTCGTTTTGTTTGTCTTTTCAGAAACTTCACACTTTTCAGAGCTTAAGCTGCCCTGGGTTCTCAGCTACTGACAACTGCCAGTCAATCCTGTCCCCGCCCACCTTTGACTTTGTCAATCAAGAAGATTCAGACTTCACAGGTGTGTCTGAGCTGGGACTAGAGTCACGGCAGGAAGTGATAGGCGATGACGAGGAAGAGGATTCATCTTATGAGGAGCTGGATAGTGACTCTGCTTGTAGCGTGGACTCACGGCCTGGGTCTCCTGTAGGCACTGCAGATGGTGAACGCACCCTCTGGAAGGGTGATTGTGGGATTTTCCAGCTGGGAGGAGAGCTGGATCTTGACCAGATTGAACGAAACTGAACATTGTATTGACAATGTTAAAAGACTGGACTGTTGGAGAAAGTTGTGTTGAAATACCAAGAAATGAGGGTTATGAGAAAAATAATAGCTAATTTTGAAAGGGAAAGATGTTGAAAAGATGAGGATGGTGGTATAGATGATGAAGCATTGTGTATGTTGCTAATGGCTGGCTTCTTAATGACACCTTTGCCTTGAACATTCTTACTGTTTGTTTCAAAAAGCAGTAACCTTAGTTGTTTGTTTTCTGATCAGATATTCAGCTTAACTCAGGAGTGGGAAAGTGAGGGTTTGTCTTACAAGTGTCTCAGCCCTTACTGCCTTTTCAACCTGATGACCTTTCCAAAGCCAGCTAACCTTAAGTTTGTAGTACTGTAGCAGTAGCTGGGTCTTCTATTTAGCTCAAGTTTGCTTTCAGAAAAAGTGGAGGGCATCAAGAATGCGGTGAAACAGGGAGGGGCAAAGACAGACTTACCCTCAACCTTCCTCTTCATCTTTTGTGCACACATGAAAATCTGATTTGTTTTTGCTGAATGTAGGCTCTATAAGCTTTATGAGGAGTTCAGAAAATGTAAAGTGCCTTTTTTTGGTTGCTTGCTCTCTCAGTTCTCTTCAAGAAACTTGCCTCAATTGAAGCCACCTTTTCTGACCCAAATAGACAAATTGTATATTTGAATTAAACACTGAATCTCAAGTTTTCAGTTCTAACATCAGTGTATATTTTTCTAAGTAACTGTTTTTTATGAGCTGTTGATGCAGGAGCAAGAATACATGGTCTTTGTTCTGAGGATGAACATGAAATAAATTTTACAGCCTGTACTCATTTGTCTGGTTTAATTTCAGCTTATTGACAATGGCTTGGTGGTTAATCAAGATTTCTGCTGAAAACAGATTTTACATAGACATATCAAAAGTCTGAACAGGCATCAAAGTTTCCAGATACTCTTTAGAAGCTGTACCCACTCCCCCACAGTCATTTCCTGCAGCACATTTCAGAAGCATTTCACTGATGCTCACTCAACTTTTATTGTTTTTGAATACCCACAGATTCATCATATGATGTCCCTTGATTATGCAGCGAATAGTTTCTGTAAAAGTTTTTTCTTTTACAGTGGCTACCTAAGCTCTTGAGGAATACAGCAAGTTGGGTAAAGACAAAAAAATATGTTATGCCCTTGAGTGGTGCAAAAGTCCTAAACAAGATGGCAGGATGTTGAGCAATGGAATATTCCTGTCCAGTAAACCTGCGGTGACCAGAGGAGGTGATTTCAGGAGAAAATGTCTAAGGGCGTATGAGGTAGACAGACAGACATGTCGACCGGTCAGTGTTCTTCCACCCTCGGATTTCCTATCATTTCTCTTATGTCTATCCAAGCGGCTAAAGTAAGCTTAAAGCCCTGACACCTTTATAAGGCTTACCTCCGTGGGTGTTCTTCTCTCTTTAGATTAGATTAGATTAGAGGCTTGTCTCATCGTTATTATTGGCCACCAAGGAGACTGATTGCTAAAATAAAGTGATAGGACAGGTTGTTTTTCCGACATGGGGACAAAGGCACTTGGCAAAACTGTTTATGCTCAAAACAGGATGTTACACTCACTTGCAGCCTTTCCTTCAATCATGGCCTTGAAGGAAGGTGAACTCCGACATCACAGCTCTTAGGTGTTGGCTTACACTAACACACACCCAAACATGTACACTTATTCAAAGACCCTGAAATAGATACTGAGTGTGCTCTGCTTGTATACACAGAAAACCCATCACCTGGCCTGGAAAACTGGATTAGCTGTTGCTTTTCCTTCTCTTTCATTCCCAGTGGATCTGCCTGTGTCTAAATGTTACAACAATAAGGATGAGCAGATGAAACAAAGGCCAGAAGGCTCAGATTTTGAAGATGGAAAATGGAAATAGGCACACGATGTCTGAAAGTTCACACCCCAGTTCTTTGACTGGACAGAAAAGGCTGGAAACATAAAATCCTGTTGCTATCAACAGTAGTCTGGTTACTTGTTGCTCCCAAAGGTCAGTAAACCACACACACAGACAAAAACACGCACACACATTTCCTCTCTGGCAGGAAGTGTAGGCTAAGCGGGGGAGAGAGTTAATATCTGAAGTAAAAGCACTATAAATAGGGAGCACTGTAGTTGTGGTTGCCAAATGTAGACTTTGGAGAGAGGGAGACAGGAAAGGCCGCGTTAGACAAATTTACAGCACCTTGGACTGCTCGGCCTACACTACTCACTACATGTGCGAAAACATTGGCTTCATTTTCAGAAAAAAAGCTTTGCTGAAACCCTGCCAGTAGAATTGCTTTAACTGTCCTTTGAGAACTTCAGAAGAGAGCAGAATAATGACATCAGATTTTCAACACCAGTCTAAAGCCTAATCTAGTGTTTGTCTCCAGCTGGGTGGGAGTCATGCTTGCATCTTAGCACTGAAAAATGTCCCTTTATGTTTTTATGAGATACAGACATATTTGTTGCCTCTGTGTCTCCGTGGTTGTACTCAGCTGTGGTTATGTACTTGAAACAAATGCTGCTCCTTTTGTTTGAACTGGCTGGTCAAAAATAACAACAGGGAAACAGAACAAATATGAGTCAAGAGATTAAAAAATAGCATCAATATATCTTTTAAAATAGTCATGTACTATGGCTTATTTTATGTGTTCCTAACTGTGTCAAGATAATGAATCTGTCCTGCATGAGACTATACCTACAGTCCTGTGAAAAACTAAGTACACCTTTACTGCTTCCATAGGAATTAAAAGGGTAACCAGCATCCAGATGTAGCTAATCAAATGCACTTAATTACTTGGTCATTAGCCAGTGTGACCATCTCAATGAAACCACAGGTTTTGACATTTTGCTGGTCTGGAGCATTCAGGTGTGTGTTAACAAAATGCAACAATCTTCCCAGGAGTTCAATGTCCCAGTAAATTCAAAACAAGGTCAGACCATGTAATCTTCAGAGAAATTGCAAAACACGCTAGAGCTACATCTCAGACACTAGAGGCATGTTAGAAGCATGTTAATTGTTAAAGTTCACGACAGTGCAATTAGAAAAAGACTAGACAAGTATGACTTGTTTGGAAGGGTTGTCAGGAGACAGTCTCTACTCTCTGAAAAGAACATGGCTTAAGTTTGGAATACAGCTTCTAAACAAACCACAAGTCTTCTGGAACAATGTCCTTCTCACATATAAAGCCAAAGTGGAGATGTTTGGTCACAGTGCACATTGGTTGAAAACCAAACAGCATATTATCACAAATATCACATACTGAATGTGAAGCACAGTGGAGGCAGTGTGATGACTTGGGATTCCACTGATAAAGTCATACAGAAAATAATTACTTCAATATATTGCTGCTAAACTTGGTGCTACAAGCTATTGGGTCATGGAGTGCATTTTGTTTTTTACAGGACTGCACAGAGTCCAGTGGAAACTTTCTTCTTCACAGGACTGTATGTGATTTCTTGTTTCAGCACCTGTACTGTTTGCCTTTGTGCTGCCTTGTTGGATCGAGAGAATTGTTATGTACCATTAAAACTTCAACATGCAAGTTAAATGGATTATCAGAGAATACCATTAAAAAAATACATGATGTGTAAAATTTGCAAATGATTAGTAGGTAATGATGATTGCTTTTAGCGGTCGTTTAGAGGTCGTTTAGTACTCATGTCACAAACCGGTACATGGCTTTCTATTATTAGATAATATATTTTTATATATTTTTTAAAAATCATCGCGTTAAATCAAACTTTGTAGTTGATGAGTACAGTATGTTAAACGCAGTAAGAGAAGGGAACAGGAAAAAGGTTAAATTAAAAACAAAGCCATAATTATGTGATAATGGCTCTCAAACAGGAACTCCCTCCTTGTTGTCCACGAGAGAAAAGTGCTGAGAACTGCTCCTCCTGTTTTGTGACGGTACATTTTGTGCTTAAGGCTGGACAAACGAATCCTCCTCTTCGGGACAGCTGCGTTTACCTGTGTCTACATGTGTGTTTGTAAGTGCGCAAATGCTTTGGCAGACACCTAGTTAGACAGGTGGCCGGGAGTGTCACATGTCACTGACTGTCTAGTTCTCCTCACAGAGATGATATAGTGCAACTCAACACTTTATCACTATGGTTCCCATGAATGCTGTGCCATCTCCTCCCCCTCCCAGTGTGATTTACATCTTCATATTATCCTATAATGACTGGTTTTGTTATATGTCAGCATCCAAGAGTACTTTAAAATCTTTGTCACACAGGCTTGCATCTGAGAAGAATTATTCTTGCAAGAATTAGATATTTCATAGATCCCATAATGACTTGAAATTTCATGAAGACTTCCAGCTGGCTTTAAATAATAACGGTTAGAGGTAATATGCTTCTAAAATGAAGTGAAAGACTATTAGCTGCTTGTTTTGTCTTCTCCAGCAGCCAATAACTTGCCCAATTAATCAAAACATTAATGTGTTTTACATGACAGCAATAAAAAAAACAGCCATAAATGCATTAAGGCATTTGGGAGGTATTTTCCATCTGCATCAGAAATTATTTTTATTAAAATAGGAAATCATGGTGTCATTTGGAAGGTAGTGATGGACAGCTTATAGTGTCACCTGAACAGTACCTGACCAAGATAAACCCTGGAAAACCCAGACTTTACTTTTGTAACACTGCTCATAAATCCTCCTCATTTTATGGGAAGCAGATGGTAACACTGTTTGGTGTTGATGTGCTTTGTGGTAATCACAGCAACTCATTCAAATCAAGTGTTTTTCAAAGGACTAATGCTGCCAGCTCTCCTAATACAAGAGAAAGGAGTGCCATAGGACCACAGACTGACAGCAGACTTTGACAACACATATGCTGCCAAACATTTATTCCATTTTGGAAATGTGTTGCCATGCCACCCAAACATTTCCAGTTTTACGTATGTTGCAACAACTGAACACGTGTTTTATAGAATATGAGAGAGATGAAAGCAGGAGAAGTGCATTTTACTGAGTGGAAAGATGTGTGCTGAGAGAGAGGAAACACATGTTGCCTTTTTAAAAAAAAAAAAAGAAAATGAGCAAAAGGGTAGCACACACAGGAGACCGGCTGTTGACTTGCTACATACACAGTGATGACTGAATGCCAAACAATGGAGGACTGAAATAGGCATGTTTTTGCAGTGGCTGGTCCTTGTCCATCCATCACAACAGTTACGTCTGGGTCATCGAGTGCTCCCTGGATTGCCTTCCTCCTGGTGTACAGCCAGAATTGTTTCTTCTCATGAACCACGACCAAATATCAGTCATGTGCTGGAAATTTAAGCCAGTAAATATCTGGAGAAAATGTGCTTTGGTCTGTGTGTCAACAAACAATAAATACCTACTTGTCCTTCTAAAGCAGCTCAGTTTGTATGTAACAATGACCTTTTCAATAAATCTGTAATACACTATGCACAGATTTAAGTCCCTGGATCATACAAAAGCAGTGTAAATAGAATTGCATCATTGCTCTGTATAAAAGTCTTGATTTATGATCTGGCTTCAGGTCCTCAGAGGCCACTGCCCTGTCAGTTTGACTCACTGATGTTTGTTTTACAGCTCCAGCTGGTGAAATGAGTGACCAAAGTAGATAGGGTTGACTCGGGACATTGTGCTGCAATCAAACTGAAATCAGCGATTACTTAGGGGCAACTACCAGAAACAACCTCAGGAGTGAGAACACAGTCAACACAGGTGCTTCTTGTCTGCTCACCTTTGACCGTGAGAATGAAGGTAGTTAACAGGGCCTCACATCAGGAGTGTTGCCAGATCATGGCTCATACTAGCTGAATTGATGTGACTACCACCTGCTGTGATATTGGATGTGAAATGACCCTGGGTTTGAAAACATCATTTTTTAAAATCATTTTTAGTTTATATATATATATATATATATATGTGTGTATGTGTATATGTGTATATATGTATATATGTGTGTATATATATATATGTATATACACACACACACACAATATGTTTAAGCTTTGAGTGTCAGTATGCAACACAAAACCAGAATTTAGATATTTTAATGGGTAGAAAGAATAAGAAAACACAATTTTCATTGTTGATGCTGGTAAATTTTAAAACCAGTTATCTGAATTAAAACCAGTCTATGCTTGTTTAATAGTGTTTTTATCATAACATATTTTTACTACTAACATAAATTCCTGGCCTGTCGCTCATTTATCCAGCCAACTGTTGTAGGTATTTGTCTGCCTGTATTCCCTCTCAGACTGAGTATGGCAGATAGCTACTTTAGCTGCCAGCCTACAAATGAATAAATCATTATGCAGTACAGCAGGTGCATGGCTTTACGGGGTCTGTCTACTATGTGTTTGCAGCTTGAAAATCTAGTTAATTTGCTTTCGCCTTACTTATGCAGCTTGACATTGTGTTCATGATAGATAATTTTTGTTTTATCGGGGGTGGGAAAGTAGTGAGTTATTGGGACGCTAATACATTGCACCTGTAAGAGCTTTAATGACCTCCCATTCTAAATCCACGGGTATTAATATGGAATTGATCCCCCCTTGCAGCTATGATAGCTTCCCCTCTTCTGGGAAGGATTTCTTCAAGATTTTGGAGTGTGTCTGTGGGACCTGTTGCCCATTCATCCAGAAGAACATTTGTGAAGTCAGATACTGATGTTGAGGGCCTGATTCGCAATATCTGTTCTAATTCATCCTAAAGGTGTTCGAGGGGTCGAGGTCAGGGCTCTGTGTGGACCATTCACCTTCTTTCACACCAAACTCATCCAACCATGCTCTTATGGACTTTGCTGGGTGCGCTGGGGCACAGTCATACAGAAAAAGCCTCCTACAAAGTTGAAGGCATACAATTGTACATATGTCTTGGTAAGCTTGGTAAGTGCTTGATTTTTTACACCAATGGCAATGAGACTGATTAAAATACCTAAATTCAATGATCAAGAGGTGTGACCAAATACTTTTGTCAATATAGTGTATCAACATATGATTTACATACAGCATGCAATGTTCCCTCTAAGCTGTGCGCTTGCATGCGCGCTGCATAGATTTGCTGTGTGCGGTGGGAGCAGTGCATGATTGTGCAAATGTGCAGCTTAGAGGGAACGTTGACAGCATGTGTTTTTCCACGTTAATGAAAAGAGGCATACCTTGTTAATAGAAATAAAATCACAAAGGACTGGACAACAACCAATATAGCTTCATGGGTGCCATCAATGCTTGTCAAAAGTTTTCTTTATCATTGCTAGTTAGCTAATTAAAAACTTACCGCTGCTCCTTTGCATTCTCCACCAAGGGGTCGCCACAGCAGACTAACCCACATTGGTAATTTGGCAGAGATTTTACACCAGATGCCCTTCCTGGTGCAACCCTCCATGGTGAGAGAGGCTTGTGTCCCCACCTAGAATCAAACCAGGGACCTTTCGCTTGTAAGGCGAATGCGCAAACCACTATGCTATTAGCTACATAAAAAGTTATGTCCCAGTCATTACTCTCACCAACCAAATTCTTAGTCATCAATTATTTCTCTAATCATTTATATGTCAGTAGAAATCTCTTTGAATTGCAGAAAGAAATCAGATCATGTGCATAGTAAATATGGGACCTGTAAATGGAGTATTTCTCAAAACTAAGGGGACTGTTACTTATGCATCACTTTTCTACTCTAGCTGAGTGCTCAAAGTGCATTTTAGTACAAGCCACATGCACACATTCACACACACAGCACTTTATTCTATACATTTCAAAAATTAGCATGCACACACTCATACTCGAATGGATGCATTGGGGGCAATTTAGGGTTCAGCATCTTGCCCATTGACACTTCTACATGTGGACACTGGAAGAGCTGGCGGGCAAATCACCAACCTCATGAAAAAGTTCAATATTTTTTGTCACTCATTTCAGAAAGTGAAACCTGTATATTATATAGATTCATTACACATAGAGTGAAACATTTCAAGCCTTTATTTCTCGAAATTTTGATGATTATGGCTTACAGATAATGAAAACCCAAAATTCAGTGTCTCAGGAAATTAGAATATTACATAAGATCAATAAAAACAGCTATTTTAAACAGAAATGTCAGGCTTCTGAGAAGTATGTTCATTTCTATGCACTCAATACTTGGTTGGCCTCCTTTTGCATGAATTACTGCATCAATGCGGCGTGGCTTGGAGGCAGTCAGCCTGTGGCACTGCTCAGGTGTAATGGAAGCCCAGGTTGCTTTGATAGCAGCCTTCAGGTCATCTGCATTGCTGGGTCTGGTGTCTCTCATCTTCCTCTTGACAATACCCCATAGATTTTCTGTGGGGTTCAGGTCAGGCGAGTTTGCTGGCCAATCAAGCACAGTAACAACATGGTCACTGAGCCAGCTTTTGGTA
>VUQH01042536.1:0-15363 GCA_015106775.1 Etroplus canarensis | reverse complement strand
ACACACACACACACGCACACACACACACACAGACACACACACTCACTAGACAAAAGTAAAGTCAGTACAAACTGACTGCAAGTTATGCCCTGAAGTAGCTTTGTAAAAGACCCTGGGAAATAGAGTTTAAATGAACTGGAAAGGAAGAAGAAAGTATAGACTGTTATGGAGAGGTTGGAACCTTGATATTGGCTTTAGGCCAGTGATAGCTGAATACTGAAACTACTGAGGCGGTTCACTTCTTACCACGGTATATTGTAAATGTGTATACTGGGTAACTTAAGCTGTAGACCTAACTTGCTCCAGAGGTTTAAGTTCCAGATTAAAAGTCAACAGGTATGAAATTACCACCAACTCACCAATCAGATCTCTGGAAAACAGCGTCACTGATCCTGGAAGATCCCTCAGATGTCTGTACACAGATAAGAGCGTCAAAAGTCTTTGAGCATCAGTAATAAATGCATATTATTAGAAACAACTATATTCACTGATTTGATTTTATTCCTATTGACTGCAAATATTTTTACAAAAATTTGATTGTTCTATAAACATTAATATATGATACTGAAACAGGGCTGCTATTTTTATTTAGTTCTGATTTGTAGTCTAAATAAAATTTGCAGACTAAACTTACATTTGAATTTTGTTTTTATGTTTGTAAACAGCACAGCAGCTGGAAGAATGGAATCAAGATCACAATCTATCAGATCCTTGTGAGTCTTTTCACAGAGCTGTTAGCTTACATAGTCAACATTTTGGCTGACCTTCCTTACTTACCTCAAGTAGGCTGAACTTTGCTAATATCTGAGATATGTTTTCCTGTGCTTGTAGCGCGCATGCATTCATACAGCGCTTTCCCTGTTACAGACAACTGTTTTTCAGCCTGCACTCTGTGTTTAACCTCTTCATATTTTTATAATACCTTAGTTTTATGTTCCTTTGTAAAATCAGCTTCCCTGCTGCCTGGAGACTTATCCACGTTTGTGACTGGTCAGATGCTGCCAGCACTACCCCTTTTCATGTGAACATGCTCACAGCTGGATTGACTGACCTGGGTTTACTTATCAAACTGATAACCACTTTCATGTAAGCACTTATTCTGATCACCATCGTCAAGTTAAGAGAAGCCAGATAACAGAAAGATATCCTGGGTATGTTGAAATGGCTTTATAGCGCTAAGTGAGATTAAAGGATTAGTGAGCTATGTTGAGCTTGAAGCCAGAGTTTTCAGCGACTCTCTTTTAAGTTGGCTATATCACTGGGCTAACTTATGCTGAACACATAACCTGGTCAGGAGCGGATAAGTTCATAATTGCAGTTTAAAATCAGCTGGAAGCGCCACATTTTCACTGATTATTTTATCTACATTGTACTTTGAGTGTGTCATATATTGTCTGCTGTAGGACTAGGTTTTAAATATGCAGCTAATTTAGTCATATCTAGGGTGACCAGATGTCCTACTTTGTGCACGACCACAGAGCATTTTTTGCTCTATTTTTCCTCTATATTTCTCAAAACTCCACACTGGATGACAGACAGTTTTCTGAAGTCTGACTCTTATCCAATGGCTGCAAAGAAAGCAGGAAGGGCTGTCTCCCTGGAAGCTCTATTTGATGTCAATCAAACTTTTTTTGTCAGTTCAAAAATTTTCTACAGTAATTGGTTTAAACACAGCAGTCACCTTATATCCTGACACTATGCCTGACTGGGAAAATTAGAAGTCAAGCCAAAGTTAAAAATTATGGAAATTTCAACAGAATATGATAAATATCACAAAGAAAAATATTTATACCTGGGTAAAAGGCCATGCTCAGAGAGTTTGTTGCCTTTTTTAGTTATTTTTCAAAGTTTACGCAGGGAAGAATACCACTTGAAGCAAGACAGTACATGTGAAACTCAGAAAGCAATGTGCCAATTTACAGTATATGGTCACATTTCAACTTAAAACCAAAGAAGATTATCAGAGGGATAATGTAACAGTGACTGGAAAAACTAGTTTTCACCACACTGTGCAGCACAGCCAATCCTACATATCAACAGACTGTAGTAACAGACTGGATTTGGAGACTTCAGACATGTCACGTGGTTGTAGAAAAGCAGCAGTCATAGTTTCAGCCAGCTACTTCCCATGCTGCTGGAAACACACAGCCTGTGTGAGTTTGTTGGCAGTTGTTGCAGTCATATTAATACCTTGTATTATTGTTGTTTTATTTAGTTTATCTAATATTTTATTAAGTAAAATGTTTCACTGGGTGTTGGGAGGATGGATTGAATAATAACTTTTAAGTACATTGTTGTACTTCATTATATTGTTCTGGACAGTTTACTATACTTCAACACTTGTAATGCCTAGGAAAGTACGTTGATCTATATGTATTTCTATATGAGTTTCATTTATTCTTTCTTTATTATAGAAAGAGAATACATGAGTGTATGTAGCCTATTGTATGACAACAATCTAAATAGTCTAGTGTGTGCCATGTTTTGAAAGCCTGCTATACATAATATATACATAAGCTGTACATTACATGTTGCGTTCCACTCAAAAAATCTCTTCATTCCACCTTGGGTTTATTGGGATCTGCCACTCTAGTCAGATCTTACCAATGCCCAGTTGGAAAGTTTCAGCACTGCATTGCATTTTCACAGGAATATTTGGTTGTAATTTCTCTTTTACACTAAATACGACTACTTAAGTTCAGATTAGAGAATTGATCAGTTATATTTTTTTATATTTATCAACAATAGCATTCAAACAGTGTCCCTGGTAGCATAATGGTTTGCGCATTCACCTTACGAGCAAAAGGTCCCTGGTTCGATCCCAGGGATGTCATAGAATGTCACCCCAAGCTTGAGCGGGGCAAAGGCTACAAGGCCCAGCAAGATACCCTGATACCCACTGTGACCAGGGAGGTCTCTGATAAGTCATCAGTCCCAACCTGCTGGACATTGTAAGTTCTTCTTCCTTTTCTCTCACTCTACACCACAGACCATGTGACCCCTTGACGGTCTTCATATTATTTTCATATAGTGTACATTCATATTGTACATTCTGTATACAGTGTTTAACTTTTATTTGTTTATTCTTATCATATTTATTACTTCTCAAGTTTATATCAATTGCCTTTCAATTTTATTTTTATTTATATATAACTGTGAACCTGTAACAAAATATAATTTCCCCCCCTAGGATCAATAAAATATTCTGTTATCCACTATCCCTCCTCTGAACATGTCCATACCATCTCAGCCTTGCCTCTCTGACTTTGTCTCCAAACTGCTCAGCCTGAGCTGTCCCTCTGATGGACTCATTTCACACCCAATGAAAATCTCAACATCTTCAAGTCTGCCACCTTCAGCTCCGCCTCTTGACTTTTTGACAGTGCTCATTTCCTCCTTGCTAATACGCTGCACTTCCTGATCCACTATCTTTCCTTCAACTGTCCTCATCGCTTGTCAGTAATCATAACACAAAATCTTATTTTTCACTTTGTTAAGAAAGCAGAAAAAGCTCCAAACTTAAATCCAAAAGGGTTACGGTAAGGGTTAGGGTGAAGGGCCAGCAATATGTAAACATATTATGTGGGTTTTTGGGTGTAATGATCTGTAAACAAACATTTTTATTTTTCCTAAATCACATCTTCCTTTGTCATGGGAATTTGAGAATATATGAGTCAGAAAAGAGGTCCTCCCATTTGCAACTGCAAATGTGGGTCAATAAGACAAACCTGTTGTCAAGCAAATTATCTTGGAGAAAAATGGTAAGCTAATACGATGCCTGTATTAGTAAGGCCACATACACATAAACACTTACTTGAAGTAGTGAGGAAAATGTTTTCCCTTCTTCTAAACAATAGAGGGATTAACGCATTAGTCCACTGATTTTTTCCTCTGTGTGTAATGTGTCTTTAAGAGGCTGTATCTGTTTGGCTGCTCCCCAGAGCGTTGAGTCAGGAAGTCAGTTTGATGCTAATACAGCCTGGCAGTCACCGGCAGGCTTTGCACAGCCACAGACCAACAGCTAATGATGGCAAGCATGGTTCAGGGGAAGTCCGCAGTACATCCGCCCACCCTGCTCACACAGGATATCATGTAACAAAAATACGCCAGTGTCAGTGTTGGGACATTGCTGCAGGCTTAGCCAGCAGCACTGGGTGGGGAAGTAGTGGAGTGGTGATGGGGATACGCTGACAAGCTTTTTTTTTTTTGCTGCCTGCATCATAAAAGGAATCTACAATAATTTCAAGTTTGTCACCAGATGTTACCAGCAAAAAGACTGGCTAACTCTTTCCAGAGAAAAAACCTTCACTGCTTAGGTACAAACAAATGTGTGAGGCCTGAAAGCCAGAGGATTTATGGGAAAATGATTTTAATTAGAGACGGACAGTTCAGAAACAGGGTCTGTATTAACACTTGAGTCACCCAGCAATACAGTCTGAGTCAGGAAGCTCACTTCTTTTAACCTTAACTTTATATGAAAGTTTTGAGAAACATCTCACCCATCTCAGATGACTTCACTATTGTTATTGCTTTAATCTAATAAAAATGGAAACAAACAAACAAACAATACCAACAATATTACTGCTGCTTTGTTGTGAGGCATCCTGATTCCCACATATATTCAGTGCAGTACCACCTCAGTACAAGTTCATTTCCTTCCAGTGCAGAATTAATTTCAAAATTCTAAATTCCAGTAATAATTCCATGAAGAATGTAACTGTTTGGCACCCAGTACATTAATGACCTGCTCACTGAACAAAGTGCAACCCCGGCTCTCAGGTCACGAGGTGGTGTTTTTCTATTTATACCTGAAATCAGATTCACATGTAGCAAAGGGCCTCTTTTGTCCCTCATCAGTCATGATTTGTGTCCTCTATGCCCATTCAACAGCAATCTGAACATTTTATTAAACTTACATTATTTGTTTGTGTGTGTGTGTGTGTGTGTGTGTGTGTGTGTGTGTCTCTAGCAGTGACCGCAGAAAACATGGATGACCTGAGGGCTCCCCAAAAGTGAAGCCATGAATGGATCTATCACCCCCTGCTGTCTGGTTGCAGTATAGGTCCTATGTTCTGCCCCCTCCATGTTAGTGAATGGGAAGAAGTCAAAATAAAATGAAATGGTTCTCCTCAGATAAATGTTTCCCAAAGATAGTTTCTGCAGTTTTAAGTATTTTTTATCGTGCTGATTTGGGTTCAGAGGGTCACCTTTCTCATAAGTTTGTTTTGAATTCTTAATTTGATGCTTTAAAACAGGAGCACAACCTCATGACTGGCATGGGGTGTGTTCAATGTCACGTCCCAGATGGTGTGTGGGCAGGAGTTTGATACAGCGACTCCACTCCAAATCACTAGTACGCAGACTCTGGTTCCAAAACTGCAAGACAGCAGCTTCCATAAACAGGAAATTTTGGCTTCACGTTTGTACAATGGGAGGAGGTGGAGCCATGTTTTCTACAGTCATTGGTTTGTAGTTTGTCTTTGCAGTAGATCTTTTGGCTGTTTTAACCTGTACTAGAGGCCTGCCTTAATGTAATTTGATTGTTTATGACAATTCAAACTTTCCTGTTTAAATTGTGATCAGAAATTGAAGTGAAGTTTTAGTGATCATCTGAAATTTGTCCGCTACTTTAAAGTAGCTAAATACTGGATGTCAGACGAGAACTACTGTAGCCTTTCAGCAACCAGCGATGGCTGCAGTAGTTCTGTAAAATACTTTGAATGGCTGTAATATGCTGCAGATGATACCATTCAATTTAAAACACACACACACACACACACATTTTGGCATGACATTGTTAGCACCTTAAATGGAATAATTCTTGTTAGAAAGCTTTCATTACACTTAGAGCAATGTAATAACATGCTATTATTACTCTGCTCTGGAGTAGAGAAGAGCATAGGAGATACAGTAAAACAGAGAGCAGAGGAGAGCAGAAAAAGAGCAGCGGAGGTTGAAATGAAATCAATCAAATTAAGTCAAAAACCTGTTTCTTTGTTTTTTGGTGCACTGACTGATGCTTTTGTGTCCCCAGAGGGAGGTACACTGAATGTACAAAAGACTAGACTGGCTGCCCAAACACAGATCAGAGGAGCTTGGATTTTGGCACACACTCCGGGAGTGCTGCCACTGAAGTGTTGCAGTCTCTGAGAAAGAAGTGATTACTCATCTATATCTTTACTTACTAAAGAGCTGTTTGCTGCTGTGTCAGTGTTGATATCTCTTATATACACATCCTCTTACTAATGTTATTCTGGTGACGTCAGCAGAGAGTAATAGCTTATAGTCTTTTTTTGAGCTCTATTATCTACTACTTTTCTTTTACTACTCGGTTTTTGTTATCATATTCTGCAGCTATGCTGTTCTTATTTCAGTTTAGTTTGGCTTTCATTGCAACAATTAGTCATATAAACTAATTACAACAGTGCATCCACTTTTTAGAGTTCCTTCACAGCAATGCTTAGTGCAGGGACCCCAGGCTCATTCATCCCACCTCCTTTCCCCCATAAAAAACTTGATAGAAGCTGAGGACTTACAGCAAAAAAAAACTAACTCATTAGCATTACTCAGTGAAATAGGCCTCAAATAGGGGCTTGTCTTTATTCTTTGGCAGTGCATGTTTTTTTTAAAATCCCAAAATAAGAAAGAGAAACACTCACTGGCCACTTTATAGGTATACCTTGCTAGTACCAGGTTGAACCCTCTTTTGTCTTCAGAACTGTCTTAATTCTTCATGGCAGCAAGGTGCTAGAACCAGAGATTTTAGTCCATATTGA
The DNA here is from genome assembly GCA_015106775.1 of Etroplus canarensis. NCBI lineage: Eukaryota > Metazoa > Chordata > Actinopteri > Cichliformes > Cichlidae > Etroplus > Etroplus canarensis. The sequence continues at coordinate 8,587 of VUQH01042536.1, read as the reverse complement.
CATAACAGCAGATTTGTTAGCTGCACATCAGTCTTCCTGTTCCACCACATTCCAAAGATACTCTGACAGTTCTTGTGACTGTGGAGGCCATTGAGTACAGTGAACTTATTGTCAAGTTAATGAAACCAGTTGGAGATGATATGAGTTTTGCAGCCTGTCCAGCATGAACAACCATGCCACCTTCAGAGTCATCTGAATGACTTTTCTTCCCCATTTTGATGCTGGGTTTGAACTTCAGCAGGTCATCTTGACCATGTCCACATGCCTGAATGCAATAAATTGCTAGATTAGATATTTGTGTTAAAAAGCTGTTGAACAGGTATACCTAATGATGTGGACAGTGAGTGTACATTCCAAAAATCACACTTATTCAGACACACACTGTGTTGTGATGTTGGTCAGAGGATGCACCACATCTCAACTAGGCAGGGGGATAACCATGAAAGCCCAGAAGAGAAGAGAATGAGGAGGTCTTACATCAGGACATTTTTTCTTTAAAAGTAAAATAAGGAAGCTGCTTTTCACTTTGCTTACAAGTGTTGTTGCTGGATTGTAAGCTACTTCTAGAGTTGCTCGCTTTCAGTCAGCCTCAGTAACATAGATGAGATGTACATGATTCTTAAAATAATACTAACCATCCTAGGTCCCACACACAGATTATAGCCTTGAATAAATGGCACAACATTTTCCTGATGTCAGACAAAATTGTTCTGTTTGGCTCCTTTGTCTGGACCCAGGCAAACACAAATGAGGATACAGGAGTAAATTCAGTGCCTTGCTCAAGGGCACCTCGGCAGTGATAAGGAGGGGGTGACCAGGCACCTTCTTCTGTCTGGTCTACAGTCAACTTCCATATGAATTGGTCCAGTACAGCCTCAGCAACCCTCTGGTTCCCAACCAGGTCCTCTGAGGGACTGAGGAACATGATACAGGATGCCAGAAATGTTTTCTATTCTCTTTAGGTTTTAAATTATCATCCAGTGCCTGATTTTTCCCTTATCTTTACACAAAAAAAGACATTTTGACCATAAAATTATGCAGAAAAAGTACAAACTGGTGTGTGTAAAAAAATCACCAGAATGGAGGAAATTAAATGCCCGACACCCCCCAGAACCCCTGCCTACTGAGTGCTCAACTGAAATCTACACCCATGATAATCAGTAGCAGGCACGTGCAAGGTGGTAGGTGGGTGGGGTCGGGGTAAGGGGGCTGGAGCACCTGCCCCTTTTGCCCCTTGACCCCAAACTGCCTTTTTGTCAAGCTTGTTTCAGGCCTTCCTGTGGCCCTTTACAAGAACATTTATTACTATTAATTATTAATAAGTCATAATAAATGACACAGTCCTAACACCAGTCTTTTAAAATCAGCATCTATATGCCCCTTTTTGACTTTGAGCACCTGCCCCTTTAGAGGTCTCTGCACGGCCCTGATCACTAGCATTACATCTCCAACTCTTTAGTTCTGCAAATGGCTTATATCCAAATGTGGTGCACTTGGACTGTAACCTTCAACAGAAAATAAACATGGATGAAATCAGCGTGTTCTTATTCTCACTTGGTGCCACTGAACTATTGCAGAAGATCATGCTAAAATCGGATGGCCTTAATAAAAGATTGTCAAAAGATGAAACACTCAGTATTACCTGTGCAAATAAAATCAAAGAGTGCTCCATAATGAAGGCTGAATAACTGACCAAAGTCAATAATGCTGCTACAAAGCTTTCATGCATGTCTAAAATCCCCAGCAGGTGCTGATACAAAAGGCAAAACCACAGTGCAAAGGGAGGTACCTGTATTTTTCTTTTTAAACTTAATTCACCCTCCTTTCTTGTTTTGTTCAAGTAGGAAATACTTGATCCATGAAAGAGCAAGCCACAAAGGAAGCATTAAACAACCAGGTTTCCTGTATGCTTCAATGACGTGGCACTAACTGCATTTATTAAAGCCATAGTTCTGAGAGGCTGTGGTTACAAGAGGGCGCCCTGTATCAGCCAGACACATGGCTAATGGAGGGTAAGGAAATATTTCATGGTCTTTGCTGCATATTTTGTTTAAAAATGGTCACATCCAGCTGTGATCCTGTATTATATGATCAGAACATAATGAGTATCTTCCGAGAACACATCAATAGGATCAAACCTAGGAATCTTTGGTGACGAACACGTTTGTTTCAGCATATCATTTGTAAATCATACCCGGACAGCAACAGTAGGCAAATCAGGCAGACACTGAGCCCATTCACTCTTATCTGCACTCTTTCCTGGTGATACGCTCAACATTTGCAATTCAGGCCTGCTTTCCAGACATGCAGCAGGCAGCTCACAGTTTATTATGCACTGCAAAAATATGCTGTAGGTTCTGAGTGAACGCTCAGATTCTCAGCATAACTATATTGTTTAATTTCCTGCCTCTGCATGTGTTAACATTTTATTTGGCAAACTTATTTCTTGGAGCGGCATGGTGGTGTGTTGGTTAGCACCGTTGCCCCATAGCAGCAAGGCCCTGGGCTCCAATCCACTGGCCAGCCAGGCTCCCTAGTGTGGAGGCCATACGCTCCCTCCCTATGGGCTCCACACAATGCTTCTCAAACTGAGAAGCAGGCCCTGCTGGTGGGGCACAGAGCCTCTGCAGGAGGGCGTAGAAAATAAGCATGACAGAGTTGGACTTTTGTAGTGAAAATAAAGATTTTCTCTTGCTATTATACCGACCTTTTTCTCACTAAAATTAGACTTTAATTCTTTTTTATTGTTGATACTTATTAAATCTGGGGGGTTGGGGGCATTCTTTATTCTGACTTAGAAATAGAAGCTGAGAACTACTGACGTACCTTCGGCTGCTCCCTTATATTCTCTAGGAGGTGTCACCACAGCGGATTAATCCGCATTGGTAATTTGGCACAGGTTTTACACCAGATGCCCTCCATGGTGAGAGGGGCTTGTGTTCCCACCTGGAATCAAACCAGGGACCTTTTGGTTGTAAGGCAGATATGTACCGTGAATGTGTGTGCTCCTCGGCACCTGTAATGTGCGGCCTTCTTCTCTTTCACCTCTGTTTGTGTGTACGCATCTCTCAAGAGAGTGTGTTGCCATCTTGTAATTTCCCAATTAAGGGATTAATAAAGTATAACAGCTTTTTCCCCTTTCCTCCTGTTCTTAAACCACTGAGGAAATGTTTTTAACTTGTGCTAGGCTGCCACCTTGTGGCACTTTAAAATTAGAAACCAATGTGATAGAGTCACTAGCAGTGACTGAGCTCTTTATTAGAAACACCTGTACATATACACTACTCACTAAAAGTTAAGGATATTTGGCTTTTGGGTGAAATTTATGGAAAATGTAAAAAGTTGAGGCTACAGTGATATTATATAATGAAAGTAGGGCATTTAAGTAGAAGCATGCATTGGTGATTTCCTCATCGTAAACAATTTATTGAAGCAAAAACAAAAGCAAAAAAAGTGGTGGGTCATCTTTAGGATTTTAGGAAGCTAACACCCTCACAAGATCCCAAATATTATAGAAAATATTTTGATTTTTGTTTTAAGGTGACCTCTGTGGTGTAGCGGTCCCGATTTGCAACTGGGAGGAAACACAAACCCAGCCACTGTAAGGTAAAGATGCTACACTATTAGAGAGAAACCCCCAACAATCCATTGATCCCCCATGAGCAAGCACTGTGAACTCCCTTTTAACAGGAAGAGACCTCTTTATTCTTATTTCATTTTCTATATTTCAAATATGTTTATATTTACTATTTTGGCAATTCCACTTTTTACATCTTGGTTTATACAGTAGATGCATTTGTAATGCAGGGATTAATAAAGGATTCGGATTCATTCACACAGCTCCTTAATCTGTGCCTTCAGCACATTTTACCTATCACACACACATTTGGGGTTCAGCATCTTGCCCAAGGATATTGTGCTATGTGGGCTAGGGAAGCTGGGGATTGAGCCACCAGCCTTCTGTTTGGAAGATGACCCCACTGTAGCTCACTGAACTGGACCTCTAGATTGGGTTTGTGCTGTTGGTGCCTTTTAGAACATTTTATTGAAATCATCAGACAAATTCAATGGCTTGCTGTAAAAACAGTTCAAAAAGTGTGTACTTCAGTTTTAGCAAGGTCAATTATTCTGATAAGCATTGGGGCAAATATGTGCTTATGTGCTTTGTATCTGTACAGTTTATGAATGCAGCTCGCTAATGAACCTATCGAGTATTAATCTCCCTGATAACTTAGCACTGCATAATGTCATAAAAATAAGGCCACATATCTGTGATCAAAATACAAATGCTGAGACTTTCAAATTTGGATTCTAGAGACTAACTAGTGACGACCCAATTGTTACATCCACCTTTCAGGTAGAAAATACACAGGGAAACAATAAGTTTGTTATTCCTTGTGTTTTTGGATTGTTGGTCTGCCTCTTGTTTTTGCCTTTTTGCCCCCTGACTTAAATTACATTTCATAAAGGACTCTAATGAATAACTTGGGCTACAATTAATAACTTGCACATAAAATTGTAAGGTGGTCTAACTGATAATAAAACAGTAAATTTTATAATAAACTAGTGTAATGGTTTACACATTTGCCTTACTAGCAAATTAATCTGCATTGGTAATTTGGCAGAGGTTTTACACTGGATGTCCTTCCTTACATAACCCTCCATGGTGAGAGGGGCTGCTGGCTTGTGAGGCGAATGTGTAAACCACAACACTACAGGGACACAATCTGCACAAATAAAATTAAACCAAAATTAAATACAAGTGTAATAACTAAGGTTACAGATAGATAACTGTCATTCAGCTGCACACCAATCAGTGCATTCTGAATGAAATTTTGCTGCATTGGCTCACAATAGTGAAAACTGTAATACAAATTCTGAACAATAAGAATAAGTCTAAAATAATGCCAATTACTATAAAATATTGTATATTGCACAGATGAGGTGCTCTTGTTACTCGAGTATAATGCACTTATGGATAAAAATTAAGGTATTGGGGGATTATTGGGTGTATGCCTGTTTGTGTGTGTGAGTGAGTGTGTGTTTTCGTTCAGTGTACACTGTGTGTGATTGTGATATGACTGTCTTGGGTTCACAAAAAAAGCTTGTTTGGGGCTGCCAAAATCCTGAACCTACCAAATATGAGTCGTTCATGATTAAGCAATAACATGTTGAGTGTCTTCCAAGACTACATACATGCATACATACATACATAATCATTTTTCAGTCCAACCCTTCAGTGAACAGCAGGTTTTCCATGATTTCTCACTCCTGTTGCCTGGACAGCAGACAGTAAGCAAATCAGGCTGACGCAGTAACACATTCATGCTTATCTCCGCACCTTCCCTTTTGATACACTCTACATTTGCAGTCCTCTGTGAAGTCAGCAATATGCCATCCAGGTCTGATTTCAAAATGTGCAACAAACATTTCACATCTTGTCTGAAAATGAGGGCCTTGAGCCAATTCTCTGATTCTGACATTTAAGTTAAAAATCAGCCCCCTTGACTGCACACATTTTGCTTTGATAAGAGAATGTTTTATGTGAAATGCTGTAGTTCTAAACTGTACTTGGTTAAGAAAAAAAAGTACATCTCATGCCATTTAAATTTCTCTTAAAGTGAAACACATGATAAATAAAAAATGAACCTTGTACCTTGAAAAAACTACATTAGACTTTTTTTTTTTAGAACTTTCAGAGCAAAGAAGCCTGTTTTGTTGTGTTAGCCTGCCACCTTGTGGCCCCTTCATGCAATTATTTTCACATGGAAGGCCACGGTTGATGAGCAGTGCATTTTAACCAAGCACCTCACTAGATGTACAGCCAGTCAGGAAAATATCTAATCAAGCAGTCATGTGGCAGCAGTGTAGGATATAAACCCATCAGATCATCAGGAGATTCATGTGAGCTTCAACAGCATGAATCCAGTCTATCATCAATTCAGGCTGTGTTGGCTTGGGATCTTTCTTTTATTCTTTGGGCTTTTTAAGAATAACCAGTCATGGTTTCAGCGCTACAGTCTGATTACTGTTGTTGACTGTGTGCATCACAGAAACCAAGTAACCAAGGAGCTGAATCTCAGTCAAAACATCTCAGGGATTGGTGACACAAACCACAGAGGCATTTCTGACGTTGAGTTATTCCTAACAGAGTGCGGATGCCACTGTGGCTCTGGCTCTTTTGTCGCTTTGTTGTCTCTCTAATGCAGAAATCATCAGAAGTACTGACAAATTTAATATTACAGCCTCCAAAAGTAACATTTATTTATATTTTCAAACAATGAATAAGTTATGGTGTAATAACATCTTTAATTTGACCACAGCTGTGACAGCGCAACCTCGGAATGGCAGATCAGACGGCGTTGTTTCATCACAGATACCTCCAAAGGAGGGCAAATGTATACACTGTGAGAAGATCACAGGTCTGGTAATTATTACTGAGTATCATATTGTCAACTAAGTGACTTAGCTGCTTTTTAAGCTTTTTATATGTTTAGCCCAATTTCACAGAGAAGTGACCTCATTTGAAGGAGAAAATAATCTTTAAAGATATTTTTACAGATAAACTTTGTATTCAGTGGAATATATGTTTCATTAAATATTTTTGTTGGCTTTAAGCAGAAGGAAAAACAAAAACAAGCAAAAAAAACAAAAAAAAAAACACACACACACAAAAACCCCCACACCTTAGCTGTCCTGTGCTGTGATTTATGATGGCAAAAACAGAATAGCCATGATAAAGACAGAACAACTGAAAACATTGGAAGGATACCAGCACAGGCAAAACTTATAAGTGATTACTGGAAGGAGGAGAGGAGACAGAGAGGAATGTGTCAACGATAAAAAGTAAACTGTCATAATGAAAGCTCTACCCACACCTCAGACACTTCGGCTCGTAGACTCAGATGGGCCAAGATGGTGGCGCAATGGTAGTGCGCTGCCACTCCAGAACCAAGACGGTGCTTGTTCCCCTGTGATTGTCCATGTTCTGACCCGGTAGACGCCGGGACAGCGGTGTTCGTGTTCGAAAGTCGGAGGTTCGAGGACGACCAGATGCTGTTGTAGCTCCGTCCATGGACGAGGCTAACTGGTGATCCGGCGGCGTTGTTTTTTCATGACCTGCCGGGCAGCGTCCGGGAGCCAAAGTTTTTGGTTTCCGTGGGGAGTATCGTCGCAGGGCCGATGCTGCAGATGGACGGTTTCTGGGAACTCCGATCTCGGCTTGCTGTGTGGACCGGGACTTCAGTCCTCGGCATTGCCTGATGCCGGTGGTTGGGGACGAGGACATCGCGGGCGGGGTGTTGTGCTGGGCTGGAGGCGGGCCCTGGCCAGCCGGCACCACCCTTGTATGGGCCACCAGGTCCTGCGGGAACGCTAAATCATTTCACTGTGTATTTTATATGTAATCTACACTGGAGGAACCTGTCCCAGAGGACATTTGTCAAGAGGTGCAAGTTGGACAGGTCCATTATAGATATGTTACACATCAGCAGAGGTAATGATAAATGCACTAAGAAAAACATTAATAACATTGCATAGCCTGGAACAGCAGCCATAGTAACATTTTTCATAGTAATGTTACAAGTGAACCACGCTTTGATCAGAGGCTACGTGCAGAGAGGGTGAGTGAGAGGGAGATGATCCAACAGTAACTGTAACAGGAAAGAGGCTAATATATTCCTAATTTGTACATAATTTTGTTTTAGGTAGTCAAAATGCTCAGTACTGGTGGTTCATGCTCTGCATGTGAGGGTGTAAAATAATAATGGGGATGCAGTCTGAGAAAGGTTCAGTTTCTTTTAACGGAACGGCTGAGTTTGACCTTTCTGACAAATTAAATTTCTTTTGAGTTCATGATTTTAGTGAAGAATAGTTAGTTTAAAAAAAAAAAAAATCCCTCCACCTCCATAGGGTCCATCATTGTACCTATGCCAAAAAACAATAATGACTACAGGCCTGTGGTACTTCTTTCTCTTAAAACAAAATCTCTTCAGAAGCTTATAAAAGAGGTGGTTATTTTATTTCGGACTTATAATTTATAAGTGTTATATTTATTATTTATTTGAAAACGAGCTGAGTAAATCAACATGTCCTCATTTGCTAGGAAGAAAATAGAGCATGAGTAGTTCTCTGGAATAAGAATGATGAGGGCTAAACTGCAGCTGAAAGGTCTTCCTTCTGCTTCTCACTGTCTTGTTGTGACAAACTGATACTATAGGCCTTTTTGCAAATACTGGAAACCTGCAGGGTCCAGTCATCATAAACAGATCACTACCTGCTACTTATGTAAGTAGTTGTGTTACATACTTGAGTAATTATGGTGGCCTATAACATATTTCTCACTAATGTGAAAGATTAAAAGCACCTTCAGTTATGGTTTTCCATGGTGTGTAGGCATGGAACACAACACACAAACTAAAACACAGACAATGACACACGCAGCCCGCCCCTCAACTTGAGCAGGAGGCGGAGACGCACACAGCCCGCCCCTCAGCTTGAGCAGGAGGCGGAGACGCACGCAGCCTGCCCTTCAGTTTGAGCAGTCACCAGTCATCAGGAGGAGCAGCCAGAAGCTGTTCCCACAGAA
>VUQH01042535.1:0-10929 GCA_015106775.1 Etroplus canarensis | reverse complement strand
CCATCCCTCTTCTTTACGCGTGTTGCTTGGAGTCAGGAGGAGGGACGTGTGGAGGTCATGGTTCACAAATCACCCCAACGCTCCTGTGAAGCTCCTCACTGCTCCTCACCAAGAGGCCATCTGGCCCAGCAAGCTGTCTGGCCTAAATGTGTGTGTGTGTGTGTGTGTGTGAGAGAGTGTAGATGGGCGTGTGTGTGTGTGTGTGTGTGTGTGTGTGTGTGTGTGTGTTCTGCATGCCAAAATGCTAACAAGGGGATGACGGATGTGCCATATGAGCGCTGTCCTGGCACATCCCCTCCTCTCTTATTCATCCCATCTGGTTCTTCATTCATTTAACTTCAGCTCTACTCATCAGGTCAAAATTCTGTTACTTCCCTCTTCCAGCCTTTCTGCTCTTTCAATCACTACAACACGTGGACATGTTGTATCCATTCTTTGAGTTTCTTTCCCAAAAAAATTAGTGGGTTTATGAGTGTTATGTGGAGCTGGAGTTTATCCCAGCATGCATAGTGAGGAAGGAACAAAGGCACAAAGAAGGAATAGTCCCAGACTGTGAGGGGATTTTGTCAAAGTGGGCACTGATTTCTCAGTTATTATTCCAGGAGAGATGTGGCCAAAAAGCAGCATAAAAGACAACAAAGCACTGAGACAGAAACAGAATAAGACAACTGTGACACACACAGCAATGAAAAAGAAACCATTCTAACTATAGTTTTAAAACAACCCAAATACTAAGGATGTACTGACCAAAAGTGAGATTTTCCTCATCCTTTAAAACTGACTTGAGTAACTAATAAGAATAACTGACTTGAATAAATCAGTAGTAATAAACAGTAGCAGAAACACATCAATAGTAGTCAGAGGCAAGGAGACTGTGGGCCAGATTGAATCAAAGAGATACACAGACACTCTTGACTCTACACAAAAACAGCTTCAAAACCTTAAAGAGACAGCTTTAAATGTAGCTATGAGTGGATGAATTGTTTTTTGAAGCTATAAATATTTGAATTTGTATTAGAGCAGGGGTCGAATTACAGTATATTTTTTTACATTATATTGTGTATATGCGCTCAGACCAGCTCATCTGGGACCAACCACCCAACCCTAACTGAAGGATGCAATAAACCACACTAAACATAGGCAGGGCTAGAACTAAGGCTCAAACATAAACAGAAATACAATAAAAAGCGCATAAAAACTAAGAAGCTAAAAGCCAAAACTACACTACAAAAACCCAGGACCATAACAAATTTATCAACCTATCCATCCTTCCTGACCTCTTTCACCCTCCATAATCACTATGATTTCCACAGAGCCCTGTCACAATAAAACCATATAACTATGAGCCCAGATAAACTGCTTGCAAAGGATAGACCCAGAAAAACAAAAACAATAAATATAAAAAAAATTGTAATTAATTACTGAATACAAGCTGTTTTCATGCCGGTTTCAAGTTTCCACATCACACCTTGATAATTTCACTACTGGGCCAAGATTTGGGATCCATCTTAATTTTAATATGTAGACAGGTAAATACTATTTAAGGTGAGTGCAGAAAAACAATTTTGAATTTTGGCAGATGTCAATAATGAACATACTCTAGATGATTCTGCGCAGCGAGGATTATAAGTCAGAGAGAAGCCATGAATAATAAATCCCTTTTTAAGAAGTGAAGGGCTTTACTAATGGGGATAGTGGAAAATTGTTCCTATAGAAAGCATTCATACTGCAGCTCTCATTTATACATAAAAAAAAGTCTTTACTTAACAACTAACAAAAGACCTTGAAGACAAAACCCGACCTGCCTGAGGATGTAAATGGTAAATGGACTGCATTTACATTGAGCTTTTCTAATCTTACTGACCACTCACAGCATCTGTCAGATTATTGATTTTGGTATCGGTTATGCTGACGTTGAAAATATGTAAAACAGTGAAGCCACCTTTACTCACGTATTCATTCTAGTGAATGTGGCTGCTGCCTTTTGCTTCACACATGCGATATCTTCTCCTCTGTTCTTATTGTGCTCTTTTTCTCACATTTGTGTTGTTGCCACTTACTGTTACATGTTCTCTTTCTAGGTTTCAAAATATCACCTACATATGGATAAATGTTTTTCACTCTCTGGGAAATTTTCTGACTGCTAAATTTAACTGTGTTAAGAAGTTAAAATGTGTTATAAGGTAAAAAATTGCAGTAATTCAGCTGGAAGCATAAAGTTATTAAAGTGTTCTGTTACTACAATATGCCAATGTTCATTTAATCTTCATGTCAGGGGTACAGTACAGTAGGGAGCTGTGTGTTGCACACATAAACAAGCCAAGAAGTCTTAGTTGTCCATTTAAAAAAGTCATTAGGAAACCTATTCTCTTAAAATGCCACTCCTGTGCTTTTCTTAGACCCACAAACCAATTCCCTGATATTACTCCGAATTTAATAACACTTTTTAAGGCACCGCTTCTTTGCCTGAGTATTCTGACATCGCAGTATCCTGGTCTAAATTTGGCTACAGTCACAATGCATCAACCTACAGGCTCCAGTAAAGCTGTGGGTAACAGTGTTGAAATGTGACAACTCTGCCCTGCAGGAAAAGGACAAGTGAGTCAGGGAAGATATTTGGAACAAAGAAGGATCACAGAAACTCTTGTAGGAAATGGAAAGTGGAAAATAAAGAGATAAGAAATAGATTTCATCTCAACAAGGAGCAACACACCTGCATAGCAGGACTCTACATCCAGAAATTCAATTTATTCTCTCTTTTGTTTCTTTTGTTCTCCTCCTCTTGACCTTTCTCATCCTTTATGAGTCCTCCAAATGAGAATGTCATTTTTCTTTTTCCCGCTGTCAGCGCCCCTCAGCTCTGCTCTCAGAGACAAGTACTATTATCTCATTATCTTATTATAGGAGTAATGCAGGACCATTTATTCAGTCTGTGACATTCAGAGAGACCGGTGACATTCATGGAGGCGCAGCTGTGTTGGTTCAAAGATATGGTTCAGCTCAGGATGCAGGGAAAGAGGCAGAATGACTGGAGCTGAACTGCTTAAGGCTCTAAAGCAGCTGGTAACTGCAGGGTGTGGAAAACAGGAAGAATGTTTCAATATTGAAAAAAAAAAAAAAAAAAATCACTGCCAGTGTGTAGATATGCTCCACAACCGATCTGGGAACCCAACAGTTGGTTGGCTGGAGAAAGTGGGTTGATGGGATTTCTGGGTCAAGACTTCCTGTTCAATCTGTTGGTCATTGTTTACAAATGTTGATACTTTTTTCCAAAAGATAAAAAGCTAAACTGCAGTCAGACAATAGTCAATAGTTTTGAGACCGCATGACAACAAATGTAATCCTCTTTTGCTGTCCACATGGATTGTTGAGCTGCTTTCAACCAAAGCCAGCTCAAAAGTAAAGGGTCAGCAGACCACAGACAGAAACCAGGAAGCTTCCAGTACAAAACACCTGATACCCTGTCTACAGATGATGCATATTCATATGCAGATATGCTCATAGATCATACATCACAGACCTTCCACGCTCACTTCCAGCTTTATTTTTTTCTGGGACTAAAGTGTTTTTACATGATTTGCAGTTCAAAGTAACCCTATTTTCCTACTGTGCAGGGCCTCAGTGCAGCCCCACAGTTCCCTCTTTATGATGTCATTCAGATCCAAGCCTGTAAAAAACTGCCTGGGATTATGCATTTAGAGCTTTGCGCTCATTAGTTTAAAGACACTTATTGTTAATTCTTGTGGTTAAATCTTTCCGAAATAACTTAAGCTATCACTTTACTGAAGAAACAACAATGACTTTAGGTCCAAAATGTCTACTGTCTACTAAAATGTTGAAGAGGAATCAAGTGAACTTGAACTAGGGTCAGGCTGTGCTTTTGTGCAATGCCAGTTTGAACCAGAAGATGGTTTTGTAAGTCAATGTAACCTCTTTGTAACCAGATAAGTCATTAAGCATATCTTAGTTTAAAACACAACCACGCAAAAGGAAATGTTTCTGGAGGAAATGGTGGTAGCTAAAAGGAAATAGTAAACATTTTCCAACAGCCTACATCTGAAAACATCTTAACTACCGAAATGCTGCCCGTAAGGTTGTGAAAGTTTCAGCTAAATTTTGCAGAGGGGCGACTGTGGCTCAGGAGATAGAGCGGGTCGTCCTCTAACAGGAAGGTTGCTTGATCCCTGGCTTCTTCAGTCTTCATGTCGAAGCACCCTTGGGCAAGACGCTGAACCCCAAATTGCTCCTGATGCACCCATCGGAGTGTGAGTGTGCGTATAGTACCATAGTTAAATGTACTTTAAAGGCACAGAATAAAACACTGTATGAATGGGTGAATGAGGCTTGTAGTAAAAAGTGCTTTGAGTGCTCAGTTAGAGTAGAAAAGCGATATATAAACACCAGTCCATTTAATTACAAAAAGTATCTTTAATTTGAGAATCCACAACTGTAACAGTACACATACTCTATTTGGGCAAATGCAATGGGCCACACCTGTCAAGCACCTAGCCATGCAGTCTGCCTTTACAAGCACCCCTGAAAGAAACTCTAAAAAGCCCAGTGAATTTGAGCATGGCACTCTAAAACCATTACCACTGCAGGAAGTCAGATCATGACATTTCTTCCCTCTGAGATATCCCACAATCAATGTTCTATAAAAGCAAAGTGTCATGGTCCCCCCTGTCAGCCCCACCTTCTTAGTCTTCCTCTTCCTCGTTCTCTCCTCTGGTTTCTTGTCTTCCCTCGTCCCTAGGAGTCCTTGTCACTGTCTGTCTAGTCCACGTCTTATTTTGGTAGTCTGTCTGGTCCCCGCTGCACTTCCCCTCCTACTGTTCCAGCTGTTCCCTATTGTTCCTGTGATTGGCTGTCTTCGTCTATTTAAGTTCTGTCTTCTTGTCTCCCCCTGGTCGTGGCATTGACTGATCTCCACGCCATGCCATGTTTACGTTTCCACGACCTTGGACCACGCCATGCCATGTTCATGTTTTGACGATCTTGGATTCACGCTTAGGTTTTGTTTGGGTTTTGTCAAGTTCCTGAGTTTGGCAATAAAGCCTCTTTTAGTTAAAGTCTCATCTCTGCGGTCTGCATTGTGGGTCCAAGCCACACCACCTCTCACACCATGCAAAACCATGACACAAAGTCCATAAAGACATGGTTGTGTGGAAGAACTTGACTGGCTCACGCAGAGTCCTAACCTCAACCCCAACTAACACCTTTGGGATGAACAAGAATGGAGATTGTGAGCCAGGCCCCCCCCTCTTCCGAAATTGGTGTCTGACCTCACAAATGCTCTGCTGGTTGAATGGGGAAAAATTTCCACAGATGCACTTCCCAGAAGAAGAATGCCTCCCAGAAGAGTGGAAGCTGTTATAGCTGCAAATCGGGAAATGTCATAAAAGTTTGTGTTTGTGTAATGTGTAGTTGGCTCAATACTTTTGTTCATATACAGTAATGTATGACAGAAAATAAGAAGAAAAGGTAATAGGTCCCTTCAATGTCTGAAGACTGTTGCTTGTTCAATGGAGCACAGATAAAACATAATATAATGCACCCAAAGCAGCACAGAGGGAAAGCTTGAGATAAACTTTATCATCTATTCTGTTTGCAAGTTAAATGTACCAGATATGACCAGACTGCCGATTCAGCAGTCAGATTTAGCCACCTGAATGGGGACCACAATCTAATTTACACTTACGTCACAGATGCAACGACCTCGGCTGAAAGTTTAACGTGCAACAGCTGATAATGGCAGAAAAGTTAACTTAATCAGGCTCAGGCAAAGTTAGGTGAGGCAAGTTTGCTCTGGTGGCCTAATAAAAAAGATACATACCACATAAACCCAATAATTTATATTTATTTTTACATTTTTTTGTTTGAATCGCTACAAATGCTTTTAAAAATGCTCCAAAAATTGAACTAGATTAATAGAAAATTCAAATTCTTTTAGTGCGTGTTGCTCTTCACTTACTCAGCTCTTTTAACTTTTGTTGGATAAATAGACAATAGTTTTGAGTAACAGCAGAGAGAACAATACACAGGAGAACAATAGGCGGGTCTTGCGCGTTTGGCTGTCAGCCTGTGGAATTATGGCGATGACCTTGCCAAAATGACACCCAAGAGACATCAAGCGGAGGAAGAGGAGGAGCTGAGTCTCCCCTTTTTACATCCCCACCTCCCATTTTATTTCTTCTCATTAGCATTTATAAGCCTTTTTAGATCTTCCTCTATTTCTGGTTTCACTTCTACTTTTTTCAGTTAAGGTTCTGATATTGATCAGCGATTTTAAACTTGACATATTGCATTCACTAAAAGCTTTGCCATCTCATGCGCTGACAATTTTGTGAAAGACGCCTCCACCTTTCCCCAAAAAAGCATAGACGCCCTTCCTTTCAAGCAGAGACATAGTAAAGCATCTCACATTAAACCTCACAGTTGGTCGACACACTGCCCTAGTGTTTGGCAATCCCTTGTGCAAAGAAAAAAACTGTTTTAGCAATACCATGTGAAGTGGAGGAGGAAGTGTGCAGGGTCAGATTGTCTGCAACCAAGAGCCAGTCCGTGATATGTTACAGAAGAATCAGCCGCCTCCACTCTGTGCGTCACGACTCACACACACACACTGCTTTGTGTCAGGTGTCAGACATTTACACCGCTTGGCTGAGTAAAACTATTATTTTATATTTGCACGGCTTCCTCAAGATGTTTGCTGCTGGTAAAAATGCAAAAATAGCACAGAACCCACCCACATTAATCCACCTTCATGAGATAGTAAAACTCAGTTTAGAACACAAGACTCTGAAGTACTTGCAAGAGAATAGCAGAAAAGCAAAGCAAAGATTAATTTTGTCAGATTAAACCAGCTTTTCTTTCACTGCCTGGCTGCACCAACCTGAAACACTCCATATTAATTGGTCTGTCAGTGAACTACAAGCTGTGGGGAGTTCAGAGAGAAGTCATTCACCAGCAGAGTTTTGATAAGAGGCCTGCATCTTGCAGTCAAAGTTTTCAGCATTTACTGTCATCAGCTGGAGCTGCTTTCCCCTGTTACTTTGCCAAGTCCATTTTGAAGTCAACCAGTGGTTTGTTTCTTCTTCAGAACTTTCCACACCACTGTATTTGAGCTATCGATTTTCTTCTCAATGGGTTCTTTGATTTCTCTTCTCACAGATGAGCTGCACTCACTGTGTCTTACAGTTCCTTCCATTTGCTCATTATCCTTTGTTGTGTGAACAAACCATTCAGCACAGTCATTCCTGTGACCAAAAAGACCATTATACAAAAGGCTGTTACAGTTTCTTCTACTTTGCGCTCCTCTTTTGATTTCTGATACCTTAAGTTGCTGGCAAAAACATCAACTCACATCCCTGTTATCAGATTGTTTGGGAGCCATTGTAGTTCATACTGAATGCCGAGTAGAGAGACAGGCTAAAAAAAACTGGGGCAAGCAGAAAGTGTCATGAATTGCAGTTCCTCGAAAGGCCACATGAGGCCGATTCCTGATCCTGTCCCACAAGCCAATATAGCAAGACTGATATTTTTCTGAAGGCTTGCTTTTATTGACTGGCTGCAAAGAAAAACCATCATCATGGGTGTCTGGCTGGTTAACATAACATTGCCTTTTGCTGCCTACACCCAAGATCAAAAATCGCAAGTCACCACAGAGTCCAAAGCCGCCCAGATTTTTACGGAAAACAAGGAAAACTACCACAAATAAAAAACACAACAACAATAGGATGCAACTGGGTGAAAGGTGATTCCCGGAGGGTTTTTGTCGTGGTTTTGTCAGTTTTTGAGTCTCACGAGAAACCTGTAGCTCAAAAAGATGGTGATAGATGCTTCCCTATTGAAACTCAAATGATTACTAGAAAAAACGACATATTAAAACAATTTTTTTTTATATGTAGAGGCAAAGTTCCCCCTTTACCACAGGCAACAGTAAGTAGAGATAGTTTTCTTCAATCTGCTTTTTCACCCTCTGCTTTTGTACATTTCATTAGAACAAGATGAAATGAAGTTCCCGTTCTCTTGTATTCATATTGTTTTTATATTATGTTAACAACACATCAGGTTCAGTTAGCTTTGCACAAAAACAGCTGGTAGAAATGCCTTTCAAAGCACTAATTTTTACCTTTATACTCTGAGTACATTTCAGAGCCTGGACTTTTTCACTTTTACGTGAGTAACCAAGGTGAATCAGTACTTCAACTCTACTTGAGTAAGGAATGTGTGTACTTTTGCTACTTCTGCGGCCGAATATAGTAAGTTCTGGGTCCAAAAAATTAACATGTAGGTGGCCAAAATAGGGGTAGGCATGTATGCTTTTAAACTTCCAATCACATGGGCAAAAACAATTTTTTAAATGCAGACAATAATAATAACAAAGTGAAATTCTCTGGGGCAAAGGTAATATATCATTTGGAGCTTGCCAAAAATTTAAGAAATTCAATTTTATTTATATAGCAGAATTCACAACAAAAGTCGCCTCAAGGTGCTTTACACTGTCAAATAAAGATCCTACAGTGTTAAAGCAAAAACCCCAACAATCAGACGATCTCCTATGAGCAAGCACTCGGCGACTGTGGGAAGGAAGAACTCCCTTTCAACAGGAAGAGACCTCTGGCAGAACCAGGCTCAGAGAGGGGTGGCCATCTGCCTCGACCGGTCGGGGGTGAGGGGAGAGAGAAGGGAGAAAGGAGAGCAAAGAGACACACAGACTATAGGAGAGAGAAGACGACATTTAATGACATGCAGCAGCAGCAAAAAAATGCATGGGAAGTGAAAAGAGGCAGGTGGAGAAGGAATGTGGAAGAAATTCAACTGCAGATTACTTACACCCATCTAACTGGTGCCAGTAAAATTAGTATATATTCATGTAGAAATGTACTATGAAGTACCATATGGCCATAAAGCCAACCAATACAATATGAAACCACAGTCCAAATCAACTTCTTATTGGTCAGTCCAAAATTTTAATGTGATATGTCCAAGCAGCAATTTCCATTAAGACTTACAGCTTTATACACAGTATTGTGGTACACATAGTTCTGCTTCAGCAGAATAATCAGTCTATCCTTCCCTTCGTCTAGTCAGCCAGCTGCGTTGCAGTATTAGTACTTCACAGCTGGTGGAGGTCAAAACCAATCTCCTTTCCCCTTTCTCCCCTTCGTCCTCTTATCCACCATCACCAGCCTCTCAATCCTCTGCCGCTCTGCTACACAGCCATTTAAAGGCTAATACACCCCAGAGTACACTCTGCTACTATACATCAACACTTCAAGCATGAGCCAAACACTAAATGTAAAAGACAAAAAGTATGTGTTTTCAAGAACTGAGCAGGTTTACGTTTGCTCAGTTACTTACTGTGCATAATGTACATAAATTAAACATTTCAGTGAAAAGGGCCAAAGTCCAAAAAGGTTTCAACACTTATTAACGGTCGCAAAAATGAAGAGATTAGAGCCGATAATGTGTACTGATGTGTTGCTTATGTAACTGATATTGCAGTACAGTCAGATGCGGTTTGGCTGAGAGGCATTTAAATTTGTTATTGCACAGAGCAAGGCCTAAAGCTCTTCAGCACAGGCAGTAAACAACCTATGATTGCACATGATGTTTACATGTTTATGCACCGACCACCGTTCACTGTGGTTAAACAGAAGCTAATTTAGCATTTCATGTTTGTGCTCTAATCTGTTTACAGACAGTATAAAGAGATCATGCGCCTGAATAGCCAGCAATGCTGGATTAATTGAATCTATGCTGCCTGAATTAAGAGATTCTATTCACCACATTGAATCTTTTATTCTTCAACAAATTCATGCATTATGTATGTTCCAGTAAAAATCTTAATAGGCTATTAAAGGTAAATGTGAAAAATCATTTCTGCAGTTGTGACCTGGTTTAATCCAGATATCCTTGTGTCCTGTGTGTCATTCAGACTGACTGTCTTATTTAAGTCTTAAATACTAAAAGTCTATGGATGCACCATGGCGAGGGTGTACACAAGCAAATAGATTCTTCAAGCGAAATCTAATCTCACTATGCTAACAACCCTACAATGTTAGTATTAACATGCTGAAGCCCCCATCACACCTTTACGAGTTAACCAGCATAATCCCACGTATGAAAAAAATTGACAAATCCACTTTCGTACGTGGAATAAGTTATTGGTAAGTTTTGTACAAGTTAAGAGCACACTGGTATTGTCATGACCTCCGCCTCCTGGTCGGCCTGTTTTCTCTCTCTCTCTCTCTCTCTCTCTCTCTCTCTCTCTCTCTCTCTCAGCAGCTCTGGCCTAATTACCTGCGGGGCTCACCTGGGAGTCCCGGCTGCCACACCTGTCGCTCATCCATCTGGTGATCTGGAGAGCAATTCTTAAGCCGGCAGCGAGCACTGCTCGTCACCAGATCGTTGAGAGTGATTCCTGCCGCTGCTGCTTTCTCAGCCTTCCCGAGACGCAGCAGCTCTCCCCTCCACGTTTCTTAGCCTTCCTACGAGCGCTGGCTGAGCTCTCGCTACACCTATCTGCCGCTGTGACTTCCTGCCGGCTCTGCTCTGCCTCCACTCCAGCGAGCAGACCTCTAGCATTATTAAAGACTGAACTTTTTGCATCTGCGTCCTGCGTTTGAGTTCTGTACCCGACCCGCCATGACTGGTATATGTCATAGTATGGCGAGGTTGCTGAAAATTTTTGAGCATGCACAAAATTTCCTATGTATGCCACCATATGGCTGATATGTCCTGCATACGCGGACCATAAGTTGTAGGTAAGTTATGCAATCGTTGACACACATTCAAACACGTCACTTGTAAGTCACTCATTAGTTGAAATACATCAAGCTAAAGCCCCTGTCACACCATGACGATTTAACAAATGTATGCCGGCATAGGAAAAAAAAAAAAAAAAAAAAAAGGGAAAGGAGGTGA
>VUQH01042534.1:0-14434 GCA_015106775.1 Etroplus canarensis | reverse complement strand
TTCATCAAAAAAAAAAAAAAAATCTGAGGTGTTTGGGGCACATCCCTCTAGGAGGAAACCCCAGGACAGACCCAGGACATGCTGGAGAGACCATGTCTCCCAGCTGGCCTGGGAGCGCCTTGGCATTCCCCCTGAAGTGCTGGAGGAGGTGGCTGGGGAGAGGAAAGTCTGGGCTTCTCAGCTTGAACTGCTGCCTCCGCGACCTAGATCTATGGAAAAGCAGTAGACGATGGATGGGTGGAAAACAAAACAAAACTTTCTATCCTGGTTTGTTATCACTTACACTCTCAATTTTTGGCAGTATTCCACATATAGATATTTTTTCAATTACTGCAGTGAGTCATTCTCATATTGAGCTGACGGATCGGGGGCTCCTTGTCGTCCAACTGCTTCCTTCTTTTTCTTCTACTCTACTGATATCAAAAATGTCTATCCTGATCAGGTATTACAGGACATAACATTCACCACCTAGATTAGATAAGCGAGAGCTTAGACTTATTTTTAATTTGTTAACAAGGGCCACTCCAGGGGAAGGGGCTTCCTCCTCAGATATTATTGTCTCAGTTTTTTCAGCTTAAAAGTCTCCCTTTTTTGCAGTGCAGCCTTCCATCTTAAAACAGTTTCAACTCTTTGGGAAAAGAAAATAGTGTATTCATGCCTAGTGCAGATAGTGATTTAAATTGATTCTAAGCCATTTATATATGTGTAATAGTAAGAAAAAAACTGTTTTATGGAACATGTACGCAAATGGCAATTTTGCACGTGCACTTCTTCACATTAGCAAATGAGGCCCATTCTTTCTTTAAAAGATGGGTGTGCATTTTTACAGTACAGTAATCCCTTTAAATATGAGCAAAATAGTTAAATAATAAGATGTGAAGCTAGACATAGTTTTGGGTATGGTTGGTTTAAAACACTTTGTTAACGCAAGTACTTTTCCAGCAGCTGTAGATGTATCTGTTTCCAGTACAGCTGAACAAGAAATGTTTAAAGATATCATTCAATCATTACTGTCTTCTCTCTCTCATAGTCCGTGTGTCTTTTTGCTCTCCTTTCTCTCTTCTTTTCCACCTCACCCTCAACCAGCTGAGGCAGATGGCTGCCCCTCTCCGAGCTTGGTTCTGCTGGAGGTTTGTTAAAAGGGAGTTCTTCCTTCCCACAGTCGCCCAGTGTCGTCTGACTGCTGGGGTTTTCTCTCTAATACTGCAGCGCCTTTACTAGTGTAAAGAGACTTGAGGAGACTTTTGTTGTGAATTGGTGCTATAAATAAAACTGAATTGAACTAAATACTGCAACCCTATATTAGTTTCATGCCGCGTACTGCACAACTAGTTTTCCAGAAAATGGGGCACAGTATAGAGTGTGCTGGTTACCTTTGTAAGTGGGTGAAAGTATGCAGCATGGTATGTAAAACTATTTTAACTGCTCAGTGACTGCTCTTTTTTTGTTTCATTATTTCCTACCAATTTGAGCTGCTCTCAAAAAATGACCATTTTATTTTGTGACACATTTATTGTGTTCCCTGTGTTTTGCCAGCTGAATATTTTTAAATGTGAAACAGCAGGGGGAAATCTTTGCTTACTACAGCTGTGATTCAAAAATAAATAAAGCAGTAACAGTGGTGGTTACTGATAAGATATAATAAGAGATTAAAAAAACATAATTACACTGGACTACAGGCAGGCATTGTTCTCTTGTGAATTTCCAGCACCTGTGAATAAAGCTTACAGAAATGGCCCTCTCTGCCACTGAAGGATGATTTATAGTCCTCTGTTGTCTGCATCTAAACAATGGTGTTGGCTATTTACCCCTTACCCCGTGCCAAGAGCCTTCAGATCAGTTACTGTTATAGGTTTCAGAAATAAAACAAAGGGAATCGTGCTTTTACTGTTTTAGTACCGGCACTGTGGAACGAGCCATCTTGCACCATTAGAAAAGTCAGTCAGTTCCTCAGTTTAAAAAAGTTATACAAAACTTATATGTACACAGTTAAATAATGCTTTCTTAATGTTGCTACATTTTGATTTCATGTTTGTGTTTTTTATGTTTTAAAGTAGCTTTTTTAGAAATTCTGCAATGCACCATCTAGCTATGGTTTTAAAAGGTGCTACAGAAATAAAGTTTTTATTTTTTTTAAATTATGATTATTATCCATTTTCTGGTGCTTATCTGGGTTGCAGGCACATCGGTCTGAGCAAAGGCACTCAGACCTCCCTCTCCCTGGCTACCTCCTCCAGCTCTGTGCTGGGGTGAGATGGGGGGAAGACATAATCTGTCTTCTGTGTCCTGGGCCTGCCCTGGGGCCTCCTCACAGTGGGACACGCCAAAAACACCTCAATTGCTTCCCTTGAATGTGGAGGAGTGGCAACTATACTGTGAGTCTCTTGCCCTGTCTTTAATAGGCTACACGTATCACCATTAAGTTTTCAAAACCTGGGAGGCTTTCTGACTCAGTCTGAGTGTTGTAGCATATTTATCAGCACTTTGATGTGCAAAGTCACTTCACTAACAATATATGTTATAACAGGGGTGTTTCCAGTATGCACGCACGCGCGCGCACACACACACACACACTGCATGTATGCAGTCCCACTCCAGAACTGCCCCAGAACAAAAAACCGACAGGAGGGCAACGAAGTGTGAAATGATTATGGTGATGCTGCCTTGACTGTATGTTTTAGTACTGTGTCAGTTTTTCCTGTGTTGCACTTTGTAAACAGTCCCTGCTCACTCCTCTTGAAGTGTATTGCCAGCTTCTCGTCCTCAGTTGCAAAGAGACATAATTTACATTTTTACAATGTTTCAATTATGACTTATTAATTCCAGAAGCTTCAGTTGATGAATACCCTTACAACTACACCCCATTTCACACACGACAATCGACGTGTGTGTAATGAGTCGCACGCATGGCTTGACTTGTCATTCTCTCATTTTTGAAGGCTTGCTCTTTACAGTGCAGTGAGGACAGCTGAAATGTTCTAACAGCTGCTAAGACAGCAGTTAATTTATTCAGCATGGAACTTCTATGTGTGCAGAGATCAGCTGTACATACCCTTTGAATCAGGTTGGGGGTTGCCAGGTTGCTCCGACAGAAAGATAGAAACAACCTGTGTGTACTGTGTCGACTGTGTCCGTGGACTGCAATTTATAAAGGATCTAGCAGTTTGACAAACACACAAAACTTTCTAATTACTGTTTTCCAGTTGTTGTTCAAAACTAGTTCCCGCAGTTAGAGCCCAAATTTCTTAATGAATGCTCACCTGCCTGACCTGACCCCACTTAATGTGAAGCCAAATGCCAACTTTATTATTAGTTCAGAATCAGAATCAGAATACTTCTGCTATATGTACAGGACATGTACAGAATTGAAATGCCATTCCCCTAACCCACAATGTATAAACTAAGACTGGAAGGACTAAGAAAAAAAAGAATGAGTGAATAAGTAAAAAATAAAAAATAAATAAAAACTAATAAATAAAACTGAGTTAATAGTAATGTAAACTGGATGATTAAGAACCAGCAGCAGCAAAGTTGATTCCATAATATCCCTAGTGTTTTTTTTTTTTTTTACAGATTTCAGCTGTGGCAAAAGCAGATGGCAATGGCAGCAGACATGACACGGCATCAACATGAAAGTATATGATCCTGTGATCAATTTTGTTTTGGTTTTGTGCAGATTGGACAAATGGTTCTAGAGATATGGCAAAAAAAAAAATCTAAAAACTTTACAGAAAATTCCACCTGATGACTAATCTGTATTTTCAAAATGTCTACAACTCTAATTAGTTCCACATCTCATGAAGGGTTATCACCGGGCCTAATTTAAAAATCCTGCATCAGATAGTATCTGCATTACTACATTCGCATGGAGGATTTGTGGTGGTGGTGGTGGTAGCATGGTATCCCCAAGAAATTATATGATCCCACAATCAATTTGATTTTTGTTTATGCAGATCAGATGAATAGTCACAGAGATATGCGTAAAAATAAACATTTTTTAAAGATAATGCCATCTAGTGGGAATTCCAAATTTTCAAAATGGCTAAAAATCAACTCAGTTTCTATGGAGGTCCATCACTGTGCTGAATTTCAAAATCCTGTGTCAAATAGTTTTTGCATTATCACAACATAATGACATAAATAAAGTAAAGTAAAGACATAAAGTAATTTCTCTCCGGGGATTAATAAAGTATTCTGATTCTGATTTTGGTAAATGACATCCATCATATCCTCGCTTTTGGGAGATATAAAGTTTGATGGTCATGAAAATTCTGGGATTTTCCTTGGAGAAATGGCAAAACAGGAAGGCACTAAGAGATGATCTTAAAATATGGGATAAACCTGAGAAAAACTGTGTTGTCAAGTATAACTCAGGCACCCTTCAAAGGAAACTCATTTCTGCCGCTTGTATTTGCGATCTTATTCTTTTGGTCGCTAACCCCAGCTCATGGCCATGATTGTGGGTGGAAACTTATCAGCCAGTAAGACAACAGCTTTTCTTTCATGCTCTCATTGCTGTGACAGACCTGTATAGCCTCTGCATTACTTCAGATGCTGTGGATCAGGCAGTGGTCAAAGGTGTTGGTGGCCCGATCCCTGGTTGATAAAACTGATTCTTATTTTACTGCTGTTATTGTGCGTTTGTACTTGTTTGCATTGAAGGAGCAGTAAAAAACAACAAAACAGCATATGGCTACATTTTGTTTCACTGAGACATTAAGAGCATATGAATTAGTAATTTCCCCTCTGGGGGATCAATAAAGTATTCTGATTCTGATCAAGGTACTGTGTACACTGAACTATCGACCAACAAATCAGTTGTTGTGGTCTCTACCAGCCATAGGTGCAGCTATATATCTGAGAGGATGTGTGCCAGATTGTGATGTAGGCTAGACCATTCCATAGTTTAGACCTAAAGCAGACCTATAACTCAAACTTAACAGTGAAAACTGAGATGCAGTTAATGAATGTAAATGCACTGAAAAAATAATGACCCCAAATAGCATTAAAATGAAAGAAGATTTTACAAAACTACTAATAAAGCTTGAAAGTATTTAGTGAGTTTTGGTATGGATTTAGCTTTGATCAGTTCGGAAAATAAGGTAGGAGGACCGCTATGCAGTGAGAATTGTGTTGCCACCCTTCTCAATCATGCTATCTAGTCCTCCCCCAGATTAGGGACTTAATCTTAAAATTGGCATGTTACATTTAAGCTTCTCTTGACTCTCAAGACTTGTGCATTTAAAAATGGGGCACTAAGAAGTTGAGAGAACAGAGTCTGCATTTTTGTACGGTGTTCCACTTTTTCTCTTCCTTCTTCGCTGCCCACTCAACTACATGGATTTGTATTTAATACAAAATCTGATACAGCATCTCTCTTCCTCTCACTGTCACCCTGTTTCTGTGTCTCACATGGCTGCACTGCACATTTCACGTGCTCCTGTGTGCTACATTCACGCTGCAGCAGAGGAAATGGTAAGATGCACAGACCATGGAGCAGCACAGACGCTCAAAACAAACATCTGCATCAGACTGAAAATAATCCTCTGCTGTTCAAAGGTGGAGTTAGTTCCTGTCCTGGATGGTCGTGACTAAACAGAAAGTGATATGAGGCAGCTTCACTGCTGTGGCTGGCTTTAAACTGCTTCAGTTTAAAGTGACTGAGGTTCGACTGGTTCAAAGAGTGAAAACTGCCTGAGAGGCTTTTTGAGTTCAGTTCTATAAATAGCATTAGTGAGCCCATGTAGAAAAGTTTGAGTAGAACTGCAACTGCAGACATGGTGTATTAATAATGGAGACATACAGGGAAAGGAAGCAGTTCTGGTAGTGTGGCAGTGCGTCTGAAATGGTTAGGGTAGGATGCTTAATTAGTGATAAATGACCACTGGGGGGGCACCGCAAGTGCAGATATTACATCCCTAAAAGTCAAGGTTAGTCAGAACCAATCTCCCCTGAAATTTCTTCTCTGCATACTCAATTTATTCCAACTTTTCACCCAACATCTCAATATTTCCAATTTCACCTCGAGGTTGGCAAAGAGCAGCTTATTAACTGTTGTAGAGACTAAAATGTTTAGAGGCAAGGGAAAATCCCAAAGGCCCGATTAAATTCAGCACTAAAAACCTTTTTGCAACAACTGCCTTGGTTGGTATAGTATCAGATTTTACCATATGACTGCCTTTACTTGCATTGTTCACTAAGCCGTGAAAATGCAGCAAATCCAGGCAGGGGTATCTCCTTTTATGTCTTCTTTTTCCCTCACCCTAACTGTGCTTTCCCGTTCTCAGTTGGTCTCTTCTTGCTACAGACAGAAAAGAGCTATACTCACAGCGGGAGAGACCACAAAGTAGGTCATTTCTAAACAGGGTGAAAATGCACTGGCAGCAAAAAAAATGGTATTGATTAAACTGGGTACAGAGGAGAAAAGAGAAGTTGGTCTTCAGTCTACATGGAGAAGTGGAGTTCAGAGGTGAAGCTGCCTGAGTGAGGCTCACATCAAAGCAGTCTATACACTGACTGAGCTTCAGTTCTGCTCCAGGCCTTTGCATGAGACAAAGAAGAGAAGAGTGAGATGGTAAAGTCGCCGCTGGATAACACTGTCAACCTCTTTGTTCATCACACTTGCAAACATGTAAGACACTGTATTATTCTTGTACCACTGCACTACAGTCCCAGAAGACAAATTACACTTCACAATATTATGAGAACCAGTCTCCCAAACTCCCATGAGACACTGTATGAAGTTTGATCATACATGAACAGTAAACACGAGCTAAAAAGGCCTCTTCTTGTTAATATGCTAAGTGAGCATTTCTGCTTCTTTATGCACAGTAAGCGAGACCTGGGCTGCTGCAGTTGGGGAATAGAGATGCTGACGATCAAGGGCTGCCGACGGTCCCTGAAGTGATTGAATAAAGTGTCTTTTTGTGATTCATTCATGATTCATGTCAAATTTTAAGTATTTCAAGTATGTGTTTCCCAGTACTTTAGTTTAGGCAAAATTGAAAACAAATGTAATGAAGCTTTAAAAAAAGCGATTTAACAGCTGCTGTGTTATCTGATGAAAACTGTTTGAAGCTCAGCAGGGGCTTGGCTCAGTTTTCATCTGCTCCGATTCAACACAGGACTACTGCTATTACCCTGAAAATGAATTTGTGGAAGTTTGAGATGTATGAGGCTGGACAATTACATTTTAAGCTTTAAAATGGGAAGAAAAGTAATTTTGCATTGCATTCCCATTAAGTCGAGGCAAAGAGTCAGCCATAGATATTGTGACTGTTTCAAGATTGAGCAAAACATTTCTCAAACCAGTGGAGCATGTGTTTTCCAAACTCCAAGTCCGAAGCATGAAACACATGTTTATATCACAGACTGTATGCCCACTGGCCACTTTATTAGGGATACCTGTTCAACTTCTTGTTAATGCAATTATCTGGGCGTGCAGATACAGTCAAGTTCTGAAGACAAAACGGGGTCCAGCCTGGGACTAGCAAGGTGTAACTAATAAAGTGGGCAGTGATTTGAAGCCTCGAGCTTATCAAGACTGCCATGGTGGTATGAAAAGCTAGAAGCCAGAAGTGACCATATTAGAACGGGAATTTGTTATCAACTAATGATGGCAAGCTTGGTTAGAAAGCTGCATCCATAGACTGTACAGGTACATCACACAGCTGTTACACTGCATTAATTACCATACAGCTAAAAGGCTACAGTTTCATCAAATGGAGAACAGACTTCTTAGACAATTAATTGTCCACAAAGCTATATTATTTATCAGATACATGTATTAAACATGATCAAAAAATATTTTACTAACAGTAAATAGTGATTTATACTTAAAAGGATGCAATTTTACCTAGAAGAATGCAATTAGTTCTTTTAAACTTTTTTCCATCTTCTTAATAATACAAGAATTCTTCATTTAGTTTTGCTGCAATTCTCAGAAGATTTTCTTTTCCTGTGGTTTTACAGCCATTTAACAAAGGAGTGCGGCAAAACAGTTTTGAAGTTATTATACAATTTAAAGTTTGGCTATTCTGCTAAAATCCCCTGAAGCTCAGTGCTGGTCCTGGAGGCTTGTCTAACACTAACTTCTGCATCTAGAGCCTTTCAAACAAAACAAGGTAGCGTGTTTTGACCTCTGGTAGTATCTTCACATGACATCCTTATTCCCACAGGACAGCACGCAAATGATTGCCATCAATAACTTCTACTTGTGCAAGCTGTTCTAAGTCCAGGGCTCACAGATGCCCCAGTTAAACAAAAGGACACACTTCTCACCTCAACATTTGTTGTTTATGAGGTCAGTGGGAGATGAAAGAGAACCGGAAATGTACAAAGCAGAAACCTCTATCTCTGGGGAATACTGTTGTTGCCTCACAGATGGTGGAGGCTATCACACACTGCAGAGTCATTATAGCCAGCAGCAGGAGGCTTAAACAAGCTTGCATGTGTTTGCACAGGAGGTCAACTCAGTGCTGGGTCCTATCACTGTCTTTGTTCTTCTTTTTACATCGTGAAACCAGCGAGTTAAACTTTACTCAGCAATCACCTGTGCCTTTTGGAAGGACATCTCAAGGCTCAGCAGAGTTGACTTTAAACACATTAGGTAAATCAATAGCTTGGCACACACTGAGTCAACACAGATAAGAAATACAGGCAGCCTCAATTAGCTGCTTGTTACCAAAGGCAGACTGCTCACTTCTCAAGTGGCTACACCTCCACTGTTCATTAAATTTAATCAACGTATCAATAAAAAGTTCATCTGTTTTCATATATTGACATGCCACTGTTTCCTGCCAGGTAAGTGTAAAAAATCACATTCACAGAAATGCTAATCTTCTGACACAAACACAAGCATGTGATAAATACAACCACAGATTATATCTCGTTGTGGTCAAATTTTAAAGAATGTAAACTTCCACACCATCAATGGAAAAATTATTTTTACATCCAGACAAAAGAAACAGAAAATGTTTTCTTCAGTTTCTAGTACTTACAAACTTACTGAATTTGTAAAAGTCCTTGTAGGTGTGATTATTGCTGGTTGTTCAGCTGGAGTAAACAGTGTTGAGAACCTTGAAATGGTATCTTTGTTGATTATCATTTGAAAAGCTTAAATACATATTTTTAACCACGAAGCACAAAATCTTTGACATACTGAAAATGGAAAAAATCAGGCGCCTTAACTTAAGAAATTCATCTGTTTTCCCATCTCCCCTCCCCTCTCAATCATACAATACATCCCAACCCAAAGCCAGTGGTACTTAATGGGGGAACCTGAAGAACTTGTGAAGCAAGCTGATGTGCCAGAAAGTAATGATTATCCCTTATCATTACTGTACAATATGTTTAGTGTAACAAAAGCTGGAGAAAGAACATGAAATGTGGAGAAAAACACAGATTTGCTTCTGGATCAGATCCTGATTAATTTAATTTCTATGTCTTTATGCGGACTTCAGCTTTGTTCACTACTTGGTAGGTATAAAAGTAGACAATGCAATCATATTTGTCTCATACACATAAAATTTGGCCAACTTTTACATATCTTTCCCTGTTAGAGCCAGAAGTGCCATTCATATTTGGATCAGAGACCTGAAATTAAATAGCAACCCACTACTTCTCGGGGGTACGTATGTCACAAATTTTTATAGTGGACATGAGGACGTGACCAGATTAAAAGCATAATATTTCCTTAATTTTGTCTGGGAATTATAATCAAGAGGTTTTTCAAAAAAGAATACTGGCTGACTCTAGCTCAACTCAATTTGCCCTGGCAGAAATATTTGTCTTTTAAAAGAATTCAATGGTAAAGAGGAGATTTTACTATTGAAATTCAGCAAAGAGTGTAACAATAATATTAATAATAATAATTATGAAACTTTTGAAAAAAATGCAGTGACAGAGTTGAAAACTTCCTGTTTCATAAAATCTTAAGACAGTGCAAACCTGTAGTGGAACTTGGATTTTGTGGCTTCTTAATGTGGCAGGGCTCAGAACTTCTGCAAATTTTTCAGACTCTTCAGTTTTATTGAGCAAACAAAAACAGCTTTAAATCAGTCAGTCATTATGACTGTGAACAGAATTAGACTGATTAATCTGAAACTGGTAACGAGGAATGAGGCAGCTAGGTGCATTAATTAGCCTTGAGAGGCCATTTTTTTTAAGACACAACTAAACCGATTGTGAGTTCACAAACAGTTAAATTTAGCTTTTGACAAGTCACACAGGCTTTTAATAACCAGAACTATCTCTTTGGATCGTCTTGATAGGTTTTTTCCACAGTTTTGACATTTTTAGATGAAAATCAGTCATCAAAGTATTTATTTGGGCAAGCAGCCTTGGGTGTGTGGTGGCTGGATATTACATAAGCTAGGATAAAAAGCAGAAATGAATAGATGAAATTGACAGATATGCAGAAATACCTTTAATATTGGTGTGAAAAGCACAGATGGAGAGGTAATGAATAAAGTAATTCGAAGAAAATTAAAGTATGGGAGAGGACCATATGAAGGGAAGCAGAAAATGAAGCTTGGTGAGGAGACAAATGATTGGGAGATTAATAGCAGGTGGGAAATGAAGAAAGGAGGAAGGGACAAGAGCTGGAAGAAGAAAAGGAATGAGGCCTGACTCTGAGATGGGAGGAGGGATAAGAGAATTGATTAAGGGAGAGAAGAAGATAGGCTGAAGGAGAAGGCAGAGGAGAAACTGTACTGAGGCTAATCATAATTGGCCTGACAGTGGGAGATGGTATGGTGCTGTTGCTGGGTGAAACATGTATGTTAGGGGTGGGGGAGGAGTACGGGCTAAATGTAAAGGTCAGTAAGCAACAGACTCCATGGAATATCAAGGCTCTTATTTCATTCCTAGTACTTTATCTCAACTGAACAGCACTTAACTTGTGCTTTTATCCACACTTAGAGTAAGATGCTAGACTACAGCAAGAGCAAACATTATATCCTACATGCAAGTATGAGTAGAGCTCCTATGGGAATGCAGAGGCAGCTAATTCACTAGTGAGTGGCCAAGTGGCAGAACAAATACAGTGCACACCAACAAATGCAAACACATACTGGTGTATAAACAGGCCTCGTCTACAAATATACTTCTCTTACTTGCTTGAAAACACATTTATTCTATATTAACCTGATGACTTATACAAGTGGGCCATTTTTTAAATATCAGGTTTGAATCTTTGCGCAAAAGAAAGATTAAATTAAGTATAAAAACCAGCCAAAATTCAAATGATTAAAGTCACTGCTATACAAACACAAAGGAGCAAATTTGCACCGAGTCTTTCATTCAATTTGCAGTCGTGATCAGTTTGTAATTAGCATCTGAACTGCTGAGACAGATACTAAAAATGCAATCAACGACTAGGACTGCACTGTGATGCATTTTGCATCTGAAGGGTACTCTTAAAAGGCAAAGTTCAGAGGTGGGATTTGTCTGAGATCAAAAAAGCTGAGACATGAATTAAATAGAAATGCCCCTTAATGAAGCAACAACATTCCACATAATTTACTGAGGCTGCAATTAAAACTTCAGAGGCAGAGAATTTCCCATGCAAAACTGATCCCTGCAAATAGCTTGAATTTGACTAAATCCAACGACACTTATCTCAACCCATTAGAATGCAGTTGAAATGAGGCTTAATAAATCTGTCCCGGAGTGCTGTATCTGTCAGAGGGTCACTAATTACATCTGTGCAGTTCTGATCACATGTTCCACAGCAAATGCTATGAGCACTGTTCTGGTAACATTCACACAAGGGCTCAAAGTAATAATTCTTATCACTGATTCATGTGTGAAAGACTGTTTTGATAAATCAATTAATTGTTTAGTCTATAAAATGTTAGAAGCACCCACAATAGTTTCTCAGACCAGAATTATATTTGCATGATTTATCTTCAGAAATATCAGCTTGCAGTCACATGCACTGTCAGCGTCACATTTCAGAAGGTTCAAGTAACATAACTAAAAGAAGGGATAATAAAGGCAGCAATTTCTTTAATGAACGAATAAACTAGATGTATCACCATTAGTTCACCATGAACCTTTAACTGAAGAAGTCACTTGTGAAGTGGGCCTGAGTCAATGTCTAATTCACAAACAGACTGATGTTGGTGAAGTTAAGTTTTGAAGCCTTGATTTTAGAATTTTGGCCATTGCAATGTTGATTTTTTGGAGCCAGAAGTCATCATGTTGGACCAGACTGTAGAGTGCTAAGCTATCAATTAAAGCACACTGCCACAGCAGATCATCTGCCTCCATCTCACCCTATTCTTTGCATCCTCTTCTGTCAGACCAACCTCCTGCATGTCCTCTTTCATGACATCTATGAACCTTCTCTATGGTCTTTCTCATTTCCTACTGCATGGTACCTCCATCTTCAACATCCTTTGTCAAATATGCCCTGCCTATGTACATGTACAAACCATCTCAACCTTGCCTGTGGTTACTTGGATCAAGGGAGTAGCTTGCTTAGGGAAATGTTTGACATCTGGGTTGATTGCTCACCTATTGATTTGTATATGGACCCCAGAATTCAACTTCTCTCTTTCCCCAGAGCACTTGGGTTTGGTTTAACTTCGTTCACCTGTGGGTGGTGCACACCATCTTTGAGAATGAGTATGCTCATAAATCCACTTGGCACCAGGACACTCTAGACTGCAGGTCACTGATCGAGTATAATCTTGTCATCCGATCTTCAGCCATATGTCTTGGACACTTGGACACGAGCTGTGGGTATTGACTGAAAGAATAAGATTGTGGACACAAATAGCAGAAACGAGCTTTCTCTGTAGGATGTCTGGGCTCTCTTCAGGATAGGATGAGTCACTTAGGCTTAGGGTAAAGTCACTTTTCATTTACATTGAAAGAAACCAATTAAGGTGGTTCAGGCTCTTGACTTGGATACCTCCTGGGTGCCTCCTAGGTCAGGTGTTTTGGCCTATTGAGAGGAAGCCTTGAGGAGACCCTGGAGAGACTACATCTCTCGGCAGAAAAAGCTGCAGGAGGTGGCCAGGGAAAGGGAGTCTGGGTATCCCCGCTTGGACTGCTGCCTCTACTACCCAGACCTGTATAAGTGGCAGAAGATGGACGGATAAACTTTTATTTTGGTTTACTTAGACAACATAAACCCACATTTCCAGACAATACAAGAATTGTCGGTGAACTCATTAAACTTCATTCTTAAATAAATCTATTTTTCCTACAAGTTATGTATGGTCTCCATATTTTATCCTTCCCTATTGTGGTAGAGGTGGTGCCTTCTGTGTCGGCATTCACCTGTCAGCCAAAGTGACTGCTCCCTTTTAATAACTTTGATAAAACCTCAATGGTTAAGTTATCCCAAAAGGGATTTAGGATAAGCCTTTTAGTACAAGGTTGCAAACATTTATTTCTGCTGTAAAACTGGGGAGTTTAACATGACAAGTGATGGGGATTGACTTGCTCTTGGAACCAGCCTTAAACTGTTATTTTTAAATGTGGAAATGCACTAATAAGTTTGTTTCATTTTCTGCCCTGGAGGTTGCTGCATGGTCTAATAGCACACCACGATATGGCAGGGCAGGGTAAGCCAATTTCAAGAATATAATGGCACTTCATGCACATGCAGATTCAGTGTGCTGTACAGGGCACAAGTTAAAATAACTTTATTTTTATGCTGTATTATATTCTATATATGTTTTTGCAACATCTCCTTTGTCCTTGTGTGTAAGCGAAAGAGAAATGCAGAGAGGTAGACTGTTCAGTGTTTGGGGCTCTCTGCAGTGGAAAAGTAGGTCAAACTGACTTGCACATTCACACACAATTTTTTTCATTCATACATAACCTCTGACACACACTGCACATTTTTTACACCTCAAAATATTATCTCTAATGCATGTTTACCTGGTCAGCACACCTAAACACACATCCTCACAGTCACACTAACGCAAACACTCAGGCTTGGCTACTCTCCATCCATCACTCCACCTGGCCAGCCTCCTCCCCCAGGCTGCAACACGGTGCCAATGAGACGAGTGGGACTACCCACTGGCCCACATAACAATGACTCTGTATGTGTGTCTGAGTCTATTTTATGCGTGTGTGTTTTATACGCTTGTGTGCATGCAGTTTGACTTTGCAAATTAGAATATATAAAAAGGCTGTAAGGCTAACTTTGAAGTCTAGCAAAAAGAAAAGCACTGTTATTGATACAACACTATTGAAGACCAAGACTAGCATAATTAAAAGCAAAAAAAGAAGCAAATTTATGATATTTAAGTGGATGCCTCCCACTTGAGGTGTTTTGGGCACATCCCACTGGGAAAAGACCCCAAGGCAGACCCAGGACATGCTGGAGAGACGGTCTCTCAGCTGGCCTAGGAATGCCTTGGTGTCCCCCTGGAAAAGTAGTAGACAACAACGACAAGTGCACAAACAAGAG
>VUQH01042530.1:0-14003 GCA_015106775.1 Etroplus canarensis | reverse complement strand
TAAGCGATATCACCACATGGGTACTACTTTGGCAAACCTTTGTCAAGTACCACAATACGTAGTTACATCCACAAATGCCAGTTAAAACTGTACTGTGCCAAAAGGAAGCCCTATGTTAACAGTGTCCAGAAGTGCCGTCGACTTCTCTGGGCTCGGAGGCATCTGGGATGGACCATCGCACAGTGGAAATGTGTACTGTGGTCAGATGAATCAGTATTTCAGGTATTTTTTGGGAGAAATGGACGCAGTGTGCTCCGGACCAAAGACGAAAAGGATCATCCAGGCTGTTACCAGCAACAAGTCCAAAAGCCAGGGTCTGTCATGGCATGGGGTTGTGTCAGAGCCCTTGGCAAAGGTAACTTGCACTTCTGTGAAGGCACCATTAATGCTGAAAAGTACATAGAGATTTTGGAGCACAATATGCTGCCTTCAAGAAGGCATCTTTTCCAGGGATGCCCATGCATATTTCAACAAGACAATGCAAAACCACATTCTGCACACATTACAAAGTCCTGGCTGTGGAGGAAGGGGGTACAGGTACTTGACAGGCCTGCCTGCAGTCCTGACCTGTCTCCAATAGAGAATTTGTGGCGCATTTTGAAGCACAAAATGTGACAACGAAGACTCCCAACTGTTGCCCATCTTAAAACTTATTTGCAGGAAGAATGGGACAAAATTACACCTGAAACACTTCATCACTTGGTGTCTTCAGTCCCTAAACGTCTTTTAAGTGTTGTGAAAAGGAATGGCAACATTACAAAGTGGTAAATGCTTTACTGTTCCAACTTTTTTTGAAACCAAAATTGGAATACGTGTTTATTTTGGAAAAAACAATAAAATTCATGAGGAACACATTAAATAATGTGCTGTTGTATTGTCTGCGATGAAATACAAGTCAAAGTAAATTTAGAAATCACTTAGACTTTAGAATTCATTTTCTTCACAATGATGGTGATCTGTCTAGACCAAGGCCGGAGACCAGCTCCGAATCTTGATGCTTCTACTGTGCTTCACCTTCAGGATGTTTTCACAGCAGTAGCAACTATTTTTTGCATCATATATACAAGATGCAATCATAAAGTTCTGAGATTGTTACCGTGTGCACCTACAGAGCACTAACCCTAACCCTAACCCATTCATGTGAATGCACAAAGTGGCTAAAACTTCAGTCACAAATCCATGTGACGATGCTGCTCTCAGAAGCAGGATCTTTGTCAAATGTGTTTTTTCAGCTACTTACAGGTGTACATTTGCGTAACAATATATGGGTTTTCAGCTTCTACCCAGACACCAAATGGCAGTGGAAGAATCTCTGTCTCAAAGTCTGAAAAAGGCATGTCATGGCAGGAGCACGACAAGAAGCACACTCAAAATTTCTTCTATATCAGAATCAGAGTCAAAATACTTTATTAATCCCCAGGGGGGAAATTACAGGGTTGTGCGCTGTAAGCAAGGAGTTCTACTGGAACATCCTGAGGTTTGTAAGGAAGACAGTCTCTGACCTCCAGTGCAGATTGTTTTTTGTTAGCTGCATTAGTTCACATTGCCCTTTAACTTTGTGAAGAGTCAAGCTGTTCTTTGGAAACCTTCAGATATCCGGTGATGTTCTGTTCTGCCTTTGGCCTGCCTGTTAAAATGAAGTGTGCATGGTAAACCTCAACAAAGATGTTAATCAGACTCCATTCATTTGGGACTTTAATCATAACTCTTGGGATTTATTTTTTAAATTCTACATTACGTTATTCTACATTCTATATTATGCTTTCATTTTATCTGGGCTCAGACTTTGAGAAATCCTAGCTTTAAAACCCAATTTATAGACAGTTTGTCCTTAATATTCTAAAAGAAACGTGTACATGAATTAATTATACCTTTATGCCATCCATCCATCCATCCATCCATCCTCTGCTGCGTATCTGGGTTTGGGTTGTGGGGAGGAGCAGTCAAAACAGATATGCACAGACCTTCCTCTCCCTGGCCTCCCTCTCCTCTAGTTCTTCCAGTACACCATGGCATTCCCAAGCCAGCCGAGAGTTGTAATCTCTCCAGCACGTCTTGGGTCTACCCCAGGCACTTCCTTCTTGTGGGACACGCCCAAAACACCTCACCTAAGTGGTGCCCAGGAATGAACCTGGTCAGAACCACCTCAACTGGCTCCTTTTGGTGTACAGGAGTAGCAGCTCTACTCTAAGCCCCTCCAGAGTTTTTATTTTCTTCATTTTTTTTAAACGCCTCCATGCATGTTTTCACAAAATGGTTATTTATTCAGAAAAAAGCAAAACTGTTCTTACTGTGGAAGGTGTGTAGGTGCACAGTGAGTCCGCTGGCCTGGCTGTAGCCTTTGCCACATTCTCGACACACATAAGGCCGATCGCCAGTGTGCGTTCGCACATGACGTGTCAGCTCTATAGACTGGGCGAAGACAGCCTTGCAATACTGACACACATACATCTTCCCTGTAACATAAAATAAAAATGCACAAAATAATACAACAAAGTCCATAAATGTAGAGGTCACATTCAAGTTTTTTGACCATGAACATGTTTTTCACGCTGATGAGAATTAATTTTTGCTCTTTCCATGAAGACTAAATACAAATAGAAGTTTAAAGAAGTTTAATTTAGTTGGATGACAGCTTCTTCTAATACTATTACTAATCTTACTATCACTCCCACAAGAAACAACCTACTCAATCTCAACTACTTCTTGAAAATATGAATAAATGCTGCATTGACGTCATCAGACATTATAAACTCATCAGTTTTTTAGAATCAGAATCAGAATACTTTCTTAAACCCAGGGGGAAACTGCTTTTAAGATCATCACCTTAAAACTGCAAGTTTTAGACAAATTAGCCACTGGCCAGATGTTAATTAGCAATTAAAACATTAAAGCCTTTTTCAGACTTGCAGCTTTATCAATGAGCTAAAGTGACATTCTGCATTCTGTCATTTGTCAAACAAGTAAATAAGAAGCATTGCCAACACTGACTCTAATGAAGCCAGACTCTCAGTGTGAACTGTAAATTTCCCCTGACTGATCAATAAATGAACAAAAATACATAAATACAACAGAAGTAGCCACACTTTTTAAGATTTGTTCTCTTTGCCACAGTCACTAAGAACACGGTATGTATGCAGGCACAGTGAGTGATAGCTAAAAGCATCCCTCAAACAAAGACTCACAGATAGAAAGCTTTGTCCCCTGGAATGGGAACGGCAAAAATACGTCACAGTTTTTTTTGTCTGTTTGTAAATTAGAAACATTGCATTGTGAAACACTGAGATGAAATGAAAGATGAAAGGATGCATCTATCTGATGTATGTATTAAATATGTGTCTGGTTTTGACATAAGTAGCTAGTGCAGTTATCTATGGCAAAAGGTGGTTCCTATGGAACCAATGAATTTAATCAGTTTTTATTTCATTATATGGCGCACATCAACGGCAGGGCACAACTAGAAAGAAAGCTAATGCAGCATGGAGGAAGCTAAAGAACTGGGTCAGCAGTTTGGAGGTGTTTTACACCTGTATACCAACAGCTTTTCTTTGTATGGCTGCAATAGTGATTGACTTCACCACAAAAAGTGGTCAGGGGATTTTACAAAGACCAAAAAGCTTGAGATTGAAGACGATTTAAAGTTAAGGTAACACAGTAAGTTACTGTCAGATCAATAAATGGTATCTTCTCTTTTCTGTTCCATTTCATTTGTGTGCACAGGACCACACACAGTGAACAAATCAGTGAAGTACGTATTTATTTATCATTTTTATTTTGACCCTGATGTTACCTTGCAGATAAAACAATGATTCCTCACACTGAGGAACACAGCAGATCACTTTAACACTGGCATAGGTTCAGTACTTGGTATAGGCAGATACATAAAAATCAAGAGGTCTACAATATTGTTAACTAAACTACTAAAAAAGTTGGATTAGTGCATCCTCAGCCATATAATTTTTCTAAAATATTAATGTAGTAAAGACTTGGGGGCTAGTCCATTAAGACTTTGTCAAACAGGAATTTAAAAATGTATTTAAAAAATGAGAGAGCCATAAAAAGACCAAATATTACACCGCTGGTGCAATATAGTTTTTGGTTTATCCTGGACCTTGGAAGCTTATTTGTATAAAGGTTTTGTTTACAGGTTTTGTAATTGTATTTTGGGGGTAACTGGCCATGTGGTAAAACAAGATGTTAAGCCCCTGTCACACCAAGATGGTTTAACAAGCGTATGCCGGCGTAGGAAAAGAACTGCAAGTACATCGATTACGTTCTAGGGATGTTTTCTAGTAGTTAAGAGCACGCATAATTACGCCGGTCTACATGGTAGTACGGTGACGTTGTGGGAAAGTTTTGAGCAAAGCAAAACCTCCGACGCTTGCCAGCCATATGGCTCTTCATCCCGCATTTGAGGACCATATGTTGCAGGTACTTAATGCACTTGGAGACTCACGTTACTCAATTGTCGAAATACGTGAAGATAATGTCTAGCGAACCCAAAAGGTATTAACCTAACCTATAACATGTTTTTAACATATACCTCCAATGCATATTGCTGTGATCCAGTCGAACTGAACAGTGGTATAAATGCGCTCAAGTTGTGAATGCTGGCAGTAGTATATACGTCCGTATGCTAGTGTTTTAAGGGAATCTGAATGCGTCAGCATAAGCTTGTTAAGTCGTCATGGTGTGACAGGGCCTTTATGTGATAAAGAATCATATCATCACATGCCAGACAACCACACAGGTGTGTTTAAAAAAAAAAAACATTCTACCTTGTGACTGTGACCTAATGCAGACTTCTTAAAACCATCAAATACAGGAGTGGTGACGCTTACCCTCAGAGTGTCTCTTCTTTGTGTGATATGCAAGTGCAGCAGCCACGCTGAAGCTCATGTCACAGTGTTTACAGTGGTAGGGTTTCTCTCCTGTGTGCAGCCTCCTGTGATTCTTCAGCGATGAGTTGGCACCAAACTTTGCGCCACATTCCTCACAGGCAAATGGCTTCTCCTCAAAGTGCTCCGTCCGTTTGTGGTAAATCATACCTTAAATATGACAAGTCACTCTTACCAAAAATCCTTACAAAGTTTAGATTTAGGCTGAAGAGATACTAGCAAAATAAACTACCTCCCCACAGTTGCCAAGTGACAGGTATAACTCTTCAAAGCCTCAGTTTCTTCATGAATGCTGATCTGACCCAACCCCACTTGATGTGACATGAGAGTAGATGCCATAGTCAATTTGTTTGTTCTGTTGTTATTTGTATACGCCAATTTTATGATTAACAACCAACGTATGCAGCAGCAAAGTTGATTCCATAAGATCCCTGAAATTTTTTAAAGGTTTCAGCGGTTGCAACAACAGAAGGCAATGATGACAGACACGAAATGGTGTCACCATGGAAGTATATGAGCCTACTATCAATTTGGATTTTGTTTTGTGCAAATCACAATAGTTACAGAGATATGGCTAAAAAATGTGCATCTTTTTTTTTTTACCAATTTCAGCCCACAGCACTAGCACACAACAAAGGTAGCAAGCATGACATTGTATCATCAATGAACATGTGTAATCCCATGATAAATTTACTTTTTGTATAGTGCAGATTGGACAAATAATCACAGCGATATGGCTAAAATGTAAAGAAAATTTCAGATAACACCACCAAGTAGCGAATCCATATTATTAAAACGGCTGAAAATGTAATCAGTTCTAGATCTCATGGAGGTCTATCACTGTGCCAAAATTCAAAATCCTGCACCAAATAGTTTTTGAGCTATCATGATGACGCCAGCAGTGCGGTGATGAATCACACCCCTGCTCTTCAGGGACATAATCCATATATAAATAAGGGTCAGAATGGTATTAGAGAAATGGAACTGAAAATGGCTAATTTAGAATTACCAATTACCCTAACGCGCTCATCATTGGACTGTGGGAAATCTACAGAGGCACAGGGAGAACATGCAGACACCACAAAGGCCATGGCCAGGGTTTGAAACGGGAACATTTTAGCTATGAGGCGACAGTGCTAAACGCCACACCGCTGCGCTGCCCTGGTTTTCCTAAGGTCTTTACCTCACTATGGACGTGCCCTGTTATGATTTGGTGCTAAATGAAACTGAATTTTAGAATTAATGTTATATCCTTAGTGCAAGAAAGGAAAACATTTTTTAAGATCTTTGTGAATTAAATTTAAGACTTTTTAGGCATTTTCACGGATAATGTCCCTATAGTGTAGCAATTTACACATTCACCTTACAAAGTGAAAAGGTCTGATTCCAGCTGGGGACACAAGCCCCTCTCACTATGCAGGGCTGCATTAGGAAGGGAATCCAATGTAAAACCACTGCCAAACTATCAATGGCGACCCCTCCAGGAGAATACAAAGGAGCAGCTGAAGGTACATTAAAGGCTTTTTCGCAGAGTAACTTTGAACAATTTTTGGTCAGGATAATTTCCCCAGTGCTGGGGCTCTATCCCTATTCATCTAGATAGGGGCTTTAAAATAAATACCCAGAGCCACTGAAAAGATGGCAGCCAGGTGGCAAAATAGGCATCTGGAAGACCTTTCATTGTCCATATAGTTTTTCAGAGTATGCAAAACTTTAAAAAATGTACCTTTCGGCTGCTCCCTTGTATTCTCCACCAAGGGGTCACCACAGAGGATAAATCTGCATTGGTAATTTGGCAGGATTTGGAGGTTTTACACCGGATGCCCTTCCTGACACAACCCTTCATGGTGAGAAGGGCTTGTGTCCCCACCTGGAACAGGGACCTTGCTTGTAAGGCGAATGCACAACCCACTACGCTACAGGGGACACTCATAGTATGCAAAACTAATTTGTTTATTTATATCCCAAAGACCAATATCTTTTAAAAACCTTCAGCTGCTCCCCTTTATTTCTGAAGGAGCTGGCAGTGTGTGATTCGACCAGGAAAGTTCTTACGGTTCACACCTGATGGGTGGGCGAAGGTGCGGCCACAGAGGTCACAGGCCACCTTCTTCTTAACCCGGGAACTGCGGTGAGCCTCAGCCCGATGGCGCTGCAGGGCCCGCTGGTTGGGCAATTTCTCTGGGCACTCGGGGCACTGCTGCTCGCGCTCCTGGGACATGGAGCAGCGCTTCACGTGAGCCAGCATTCGACACTTGTAATCAAAACTCTTCTTACACCAGCAACAGGAGTAGGGCTTGGAAGAGGCGGAGGGAGTGGAGGAAGAGTCTATCGCCGCAGTATTATTCTGGTCTTCGTCAGTCTCCTCCTCATGGTTGTTTTTAGCTCCTACCTCTTCCTCCAGCTTTTCTTCGTTTGTGGTGCCATTCTGTAGCTCTGAATCTGCTTCTAAAGCTGGAGAAGAGGCTAAAAATAATACAGTCAGTTAACACAATTTCTAGAAACTTACCTTTTCTGACAACACAGCACCTAACACGTTACAACATATCCCTTCACTCTGTTTAACACACCCAGGAGATTTCATAAAAATTGACCTTTTCTTCATTATTGGTTGCGTTACATAACTATTAAGGAACCTGTACACTGTGTTATCTTGAAGATTAAGGAAATAAAAGATGGCTGACACATTAGTGTTTAAAGTTAAACTTTAACTATGTTTAATGTATTTAATTCTTTCAGCAACTTGTTTGTACTGGCGTTTTGGTAATTGTATTTTTTCTTTTCCGAACCCCCGCCATGATCCCTGGTGCCTGTAAAGGGCCACCAATGAGCACTCCTTTGTTCTCTGCCACCTCTGTGTATAGGCATCTGTATCATTTAACTGCATGTTAACTGTATGTATATACCTACAAAAAGAGTGAGATCTGGTATTTTCCCAATTAGGGGACTAATAAAATCCATCCATCCATCCATCCATCCATCCATCCATCCTTCCTTAATTGTAAGAAACCACTTCTTCTTTCAGCTGCTCCCGTTAGGGGTTGCCACAGCAGATCATCTTATGAATCCGCATATTTGAGTTGCCAAAGCTTTTACGCCGGATGCCCGTCCTGACACAACCCTCACCATATACCCGGGCTTGGGACCAGCACTAGGAGTACACTGGTTTGTGGGCCCCCGTGGCTGGTTTCCTTAATTGTAAGAAACAAATCTTTGAAAATAATCTTTGGACCTAATCTTTACAACAGCTTGCACACCACACTAGATGTTCAGCGAGCCAGTGGAACTAAATTCACTGCAGTTTTTTTTTTTTTCCACAATCACAAACCACTTGTCATTACCTCCAGTTTGGTTTCCATCTGGCTGCTCTGTGTTCCTTTCCCCCTCCTCCAGCAGAGAGAGCACTTGTTTGGGGAAGGAGGATGAAGCTTTCTGCTTGACAGTGCGTAGCAGCTTGATAAGCCCTTCCTCACTGATCTGTCCCTCTTTTGCTCTACTCATCAGTTTCTCCAACACTGGGCTGGGATCGGCCTCCTCACAGCACTGACACACAACCTGGCAGGAGCAGAAATACACCACAAAGTGTCAGAGGAACAGGAGCCCTTACAACTGCAGATAAAATGAAATCACAGATAAGACTATATTCTATTGCATTTCCTAATTTTAGAACAACATTTAGCGTTTAATAAGATATTCTATATGTTTTCTGCTCTTTCTTCATTAGCTGTTTTTTGAGCTGCTACTCGGGTTAGAGTAGTTTGAGTCATCATGCAAATCAAGAGCAAAACAAGGCCGTGGCCAAACCACCACAACAGTATGAAAAACAGGAGAAAGAAAAGGTCTAGGGTAAGCCAGCTATCAGGGAATGAACTTTCAAAAGAAGAGGGAGCGGATTCTTCATTGGTAAACTGACTAAGCATGGTGCAGGTGGGATGAAAAATAGAACCAAAAATGCTTAAGTCACTTGCCAGATATACCTGGGCGACTTGGAGTGTAAAACAGAACATTATGAGGGAAGTCAGGAGTGGCATGAAAACCATCACTGGGCTGAGTCAAAACAGTGACTGGGCCAACGATTTAAATCGATTCTTCAACAGATTTGACTCTACTGCAGCTGCTAGTCTGCAACCACATGCCACCCCCTCCTTCCTCCAACCTTCTCCTTTTGGTCTCTCTACCTCCTCCCTCAACCGCCACAACCCCCAGACTCATGGCCCTCTTCTCACCCTCCAGACCTACTCCTCCACCCATCCCCCGCCTGTCACCTCCACTGCCAATCAACTGCAGTGTGCGCTAAGAAATATCAACCCTAGGAAGTCTGCAGGCCCTGATGGTGTGAGCCCCAGGGTTCTCAAAGCTTGTGCTACTCAGTTTTGTGGGGGAACTGCACTGCATTTTCTAGCTCAACCTGCAGCAATGTAGGGTTCCTGTACTGTGGAAGAGGTCATGTCTCGTGCCTGTTCCAAAGACATCAAGTCCTAGTGACCCTAAGGATCACTGGCCCGTGGCTCTAAACTCACACATAATGAAAACGATGGAGAGACTCATCCTGGACCAGCTACGACCAATGGTCAGCCCCCTAATGGACCGCCTCATCTATCTGCTCAGCCGTGTCTATACTCACCTGGATAAGCCACTCAGCACTGTGAGGGTCATGTTCTTTGACTTCTCCAGTGCATTCAACGCCATCAGGCCGGTTCTGCTGGGTGAGAAACTGACAATGATGGGGGTGGATGCCTCCCTAGTGGCCTGGATCACTGAGTACATGACTGGCAGTCCACAGTATGCACATCTACACCACTGTGCGCCAGACAGTGTGGTCAGCAACCCTGGAGCTCAACAGGGGACTGTTCTCTCTCCCTTTTTCCTTCATCCTCTACACCACAGACTTTAGCTACTGCACAGAGACCTGCCACCTCCACAAGTGTTCTGATGACTCAGCAATAGTGGGGTGTATCAGAGAGGGAGATGAGGAAGAGTACAGGACTGTATTGAGCAACTTCATCACATGATACGAACAGAACCATCTGCAGCTTAATGTGACAAAGACCAAGGAACTGATTGTGGATATGAGAAGGACCAAAACACCAGTGTCCCCTGTTTCCATCCATGGGGTCTGTGTGGAGACTGCTCAGGACTACAAATACCTCAGATAAACTGAACTTCATCAAACACACCAAAACCATCTACAAGAAGGGCCAGAGCTGTCCCTATTTTCTGAGACGTTTCAGGTCCTTCAGCATGTGCCGGACGATGCTCTGGATGTTTTATGAGTCTGTAGCAGCCAGTACCATCCTCTGTGCTGTAGTGTGCTGGGGCAGCAGACTGAGAGTAGCGGACACCAACAGACTCAACAAACTGATCTGCAAGGCCAGTAACGCTGTGGGCGTCAGAAAGGAGGATGCTGTCCAAGTTTAGGACTATTCTGAACAATCCCTCGCATCCTCTTCATGATGTACTGGACAGACTAGGGAGCACATTCAGCAACTGAACAGAATGCCACAGGAAATCATTCCCATCTGTGGCCATCAAACTTAACAACTCCTTCCTGTGACACTATTCTCAGTTTGCTATTTGATTAGTTGATCCTCATCAGCTATCCCCCAATGATATTGTCTTGATATCCATTTACTACTCGCTTAAGACACACATAAATATAACATTTACATATCTATATATTTTTTATTATATTATTTTCACATTCATATTCACTCATTTCTGTATATCTAACTGTGAATGTAAATACTTTAATTCCATCCCCTATTGCCACCTATGCTACGCACTGTATTTATTTTTCATATTCATACTTATGCATACTTAACAGAGCGTCTGTAACGTAAGCAATTTCCCTCCTGGGATTATAAAAGTATTCTGATTCTGAGTCAAAAGCTAAATTGTGCTC
Source organism: Etroplus canarensis (assembly GCA_015106775.1). Classification (NCBI taxonomy): domain Eukaryota; kingdom Metazoa; phylum Chordata; class Actinopteri; order Cichliformes; family Cichlidae; genus Etroplus; species Etroplus canarensis. The sequence continues at coordinate 3,203 of VUQH01042530.1, read as the reverse complement.
CATGGAATGTGAGGCTGCAGTAAATGTTACGTTTTGTAAAATTCCCCCCAATAATGTATCATACTTAATGTATGTCCTATTTTACTTAACATGGTCTTCATACTACTGCATCTAAAGAAATTAAAGTTGTGAATTTTCATTTTTTTCACAATTTAATTAGAAAAGATAAACTGTCCTAACTTCTGCATTGCATACACCTAAAACAAAGTATCTAGTATCTCAGACTATAACATTTTAAGTTGGCGTAAACTACATTTAGTATTCAACAGTGTATATACTGTGTATTCTGTACATCATGGAGAAAACTGCTGACTTGACAGTTGCCCAGACGACAATAACTGACACCCTTCACAAGGAGGCTAGGCCACAAAAGGTCATTCCTGAAAAGGCTGGCTGTTTGCCAAGTGCTGTATTGATATATCAATAACAATGGAAAGTTGACTCGAAAGTTGACTCGAAGGGAAAAGTGTGGTAGGGCAAGGTGCACAAACAACAGGGATGATCACTGCCTTGAGTGGACTGTCAAGAAAAAGGCGATTCTAGAGCTTAGGAGAGCTTCACAAGGAGTAAGCTGAGGCGACAACTGTTGGATTCCTAATAACAAGCCACTCCAGAGTCAGTGGCAGCATCATAATCATCACACCAGGAGAAAGAGAACTGGACTGTTGCTCCACAATATCACGATTGTTGCTGGACTGTCTAAAGTCCTGTTTTCAGATGAAAGTCAATTTTCCATTTAATTTGGAAATGAACGCACAAAAGGCAGAGAATACAAGGAGTCTGAAGTCTAGTATTAAGTTTCTGCAGCTTTGTGGTTGTGCAGCCGTGTTTAATCAAGTCCAAAATCAACCCAGCTTTCTGTCAGATTTTAAAACAGCTCATCCTGCTTCCATCTGCAGACAAGCTTTACAGAAATGCCGATTTACTTGCCCAGCAGGACTTCGCATCTGCCCACAGGGCCAAAACTACTACCAAATGGCTTGCTGATCATGTTATTACTGTGTTTGATTGGGCAGTCAACTTGCCTGACCTGAACCCAAGAATGTGGGTACTGATTGTAAATACTTTTCTTAGGAAATAATCTTATAATTACTGGGTTTCTGGTTTTCATGAGATATTAGCCATAATCTTTAAATTAAAACTGATCCTACATGTGTTAAAATTTAGGTGCTAAATAATGTGCATATTAAAGATGAAAGGAGCACCACATACAACTACAAGTGACTGGTGAAAGGAAGACTTTTACTTATTAAACCATGTTAAAATTCAGGAAAGAAAAGCTTTGCCAGGACTGGAGTCGCGTGTTTTACCTGTCTCTCTTGTTCTTTCAGGCTGCTCTCTGCTGCTTGGCTCAGCAGCTCCACAACAGACGACACTTTGGCAAAAAGCTCCACGAGCTCAGTGGAATGTTCCAGAAGACCAGAGGCAGGCTCACTGCCACTGGCTGCCGATGTGTTCTTTAATTCCTCCGGACTTTCTAAGGATTTGACCTCTTCAGGCCCTGTGAACAGGAAATACAGTTTAGTCGCTATGTTTTTTTATTATAGGGCTAACGTCCCGGATCATATTTGGTGGGACAATCAGGGATGATCTGAATTATTCATGCCTATAAAGACATTAACTGTAACCACAATATGCAGAATTTAACTACAAAATTAGGTGACAGTGTTAATCATTGCTGTATGTTCAGTGGGACTCTCTGCTCTCTGGCTTCGTGTTAGAAGTGGGAAGTCTGGTTCATTCCCTGATGTCTCTTTCTCGCTCAACCACTGTCTTTGCACAGAGGTGGAAAGCAGCTACCTACCCCTACTGTATCAACTTATTTACTCTGCATTACTATCTATGTTTACTCTGTGCCACGTAATACAATAATCAAGTGTCAAATTTCCCCTTCTATGCGACCAAGCATGATTTCTATCTTTGCGTTTGATCCCGTGATGGTAAGACTCCATTTCCAGGTAATACAGGCACTGTTTGCTCTCTGATTCACTAGAACACCTGCCCTTCCACATTTCTCTTCATTGGCATTTCCTCTTCTTTGCCTGATGGACGCAGGGCACACGCGACGCTACACTGGCTTGCCACATCACCTGGTGGTACAAACTGATATTACACACAAGGCTGGACTGCAGAAAAATTCCAAACCAATTGCAAAAACCAAATAAAAGCTATTTTGCTGCTGTCGTTCCACAATCTGCTGATAGCATTAATTAATTCTTGAAGGCTGTAAACTATTTAAATTTTACAAAGACTGCCTTTTACACATGAAATTAAACTTCCCAAATCCTGGCTTTAAACATGAAATGAACCTGATGTGTCAGGGAGCTCCACGCAGGCTCTTTTACATGCTGGTTCCTCCGTGTCCTCTCTGTCACCCTGACACTGTTCTTTCTTCGACTCAGCCTTCATCTCCATCTCGTCTAAGGTTGAGTTGTGCTTGCCCGGTAAGGCGGAGTCTTCAGGGTCTATGCTCTGGGCTTTGTTGATCATGGTAAGGCTTGGTGAACGAGAAGAGGTGACTGAGGCTGGGGGCTGCTGGTTCACCAGGCTGGTGAGGACATGTTTAAAACCAACAGCAACGTCAAACATCTGGAGGCTGTCTGCAGCGGAGACAATTCGGCTGACGTTGTGTTTGCCCAGAGGTAGCTTGCCGGTGTAGACCATGTCCAGGAGACAACCAAACTCCTGCGAGGAAACCACATCTGTGTCGATGGAGATGGTGTCAGAGCCATCCAGCAGAGACCTGACAGAGACAAGTTCATTTTATTTTAAGTACCCATTTTACAAAAATCCAACTCTGACTGTCCCACCATATCAGTGAACTTTAATTTTCCTCACTACCTCATTTTTTTAAATAGAGCTATAATTATGTAAAGATATTAAATGACCAAAACATCCTATCTGTGACAGAAGGATAGCAGCAAGAGTGAAAGGGAAGGTTTAAAAGACTGTAGTGAGATCTGCTATGATGTATGGTTTGGAGACGGTGGCACTGACAAAAAGACAGGAAGCAGAGCTGGAGGTGGCAGAATTGAAGATGTTGAGATTTTCGCTGGGAGTGACCAGGATGGACAGGATTAGAAATGAGCACATCAGAGGGACAGCTCAGGCTGAGAAGCTTGGAGACAAAGTCAGAGAGGCAAGGCTGAGATGGTTTGGACATGTTCAGAGGAGGGATAGTGGATATATTGGACAAAGGATGT
>VUQH01042529.1:2096-14926 GCA_015106775.1 Etroplus canarensis | reverse complement strand
AATATCCGTTTCTGTCTTTTTTTTCAGAAAGGCGCAGAAAGTTTTACAAAGAGATTTCCAGCACACTCCTCACACTGTTTAGTGATTGAAGCATTAGTTTGACACTGTATAAATATTTCATAATAGAAATAAATACATTTTGCAAAATTGCCACCCCTGTTAAAATTTGATTTGACAACCCAGATGGTTTGATTGTGGTTTGGAAATTTAGATTATTACGCATCACTAACACTTCTAATATCCGGATAAACATGCATTATATAGTCACTGAAAGTGGGGTAAATCATACAATACTTTTATAATAAAGCCGAGCTCAGTTATTAAATGCTTTATTCTTTTAGATGACTGCGCAATAAGTCTGGGCTATAAAGGAACTCCAGGTTGTGCGCAGGGATAACGACTTATTTTTCCAAAATGCGATTTAAGGAATTGTTCAGGCGACCATAAGCAATAATTGCTCCGCAGCCTAATCATGCTTTGAATCCCGTTGGTCCAGGTTTCACTTCTAGCAATTAAAGAATTATGAACTGATGGCGAGTCTGGGCTGGGGTTATTTGACGGCGATTAGGATTCAATTAGAAAGTGTTTATAAAGGCCAGTCTGTGCGGGGGTAAACAGGCAGCTATTTCAGAAATGCGTTAATCCCTCATCTTGTGACAATAATTAGCGAGTTTGATCCCCAGGCGGGTCACCGGTAGGTTTAGCTTCTGCTTTCATCTGCCAAGTAACGCCTCGGACATTCAGAGGCGAGCCGTCAGTGGGTTTAAGGTGCAGACCCAACACAACATATGTTAGTTCCTCCACTGTCTGTAGAAAGCAATAAATAAGGCCCGCAAACAGAAGTGGAAACAACCTGATGTGGATTCCAAGTCTGAAGAAGTTGTTTATATCTTACCAACGTTTAAGCTAAAAACAACTAAAAAGCTCCTCACCATGGCGCAAACACCCGTTTATAACAAACAGGCGACTGAAGCGCCTCCTGATCTGTGACTGTAAAATGAGAGAATTACAAAGTCTTTAAAATCCAACCACAATAAAGATAAAAAACAGGCATGTCAGTCACACAGACAGTAATTGCTCTAATAAAGCGAATTCAGCGTTTGACAAGGAAGACGCACAGTTGTTATGGTACAGATAAAACCAGAGAGAGATGGAGGAAGACAGAGAGGGAGAGAGAAAGTAAACCAAGCGGAATGATGCGTGGCGCGCGCCCTCGTCTCACCATGCGAGGTCTAATATTATTTTTCCATAATTCTGCACGATAAAATTTCATTGTCTATTAAGTAATCCTACAAATGAGATCCTTTATGAGGCTATAATGAGTCCTAATTGCCAGGACTAGTGGAGCCACGTGGAAGGATTTAGGAAGCATTAAGCCGTCGGGTACTGAGCACAGGCTGTTACCTAGCCATTACTTTCATAATTCAAGGAGAAAATTAGTCCATTTAAGGGAAAAATCCTTTGATTCCCTTTATTCTGCTCGAGGTGACAGGGCTGCAGTATTTTTTCTTTCTTTTTCTTTTTTTTTTGTCTGCTTCGGTTAAGAAGTGCAGTAAATTGGGCCGGTGCAATATTACTCACTGTTTAAACGTTAGATTTAAAAAAAGAGAGAGAAATGTGTCCAACTCCTGATGTCCCACCTCCCACTTTGCCTCTTCTTTCTCCCTAAGGTTGTGCTCCTTTAGTGCAGCAGTGCCCTCCACTATTCAATCCCCTTTCAAATCATGCTGATGGGCAATTAATCAGAGGCCTATTCAATAACTTGAAAATTAAACTTAAAAGGAGGCTGCATTTAAAGCAAAGGTAATTCCCTTCTGAGGTTAGTGTAAGTTTATTCTCTTTAGCCCCAAACAAAATTTCTAGTATCAAATGCATCAAAGGGGGAGTGCCAGTGTGTGTATGTGCATATCCTGCTCCTCCCAGCAGTAAAAACACACAAACTTGTTAAAGTGCACTGCTAAAGTACCCCCCCTCTCATTCACATCGCATCCCATGCCATATTATACCGTGAAGAAGTCCATTAATGTTTTGTCCAACAAGCGTCATTAACTTGTTTCAACGCCTTTTTACAAACCTTGCATTGTTGTGCAGGGGCAGTCTGCGGCCCATCTTGGCCAATACAGTGGATGATTTGCCCCTTTATTAGTTTCCAGGCAACAGATCCTGAATACCAAAACTCAAAGGAAACACTCTGGTCCTCCATATAGATCTCAGTGAGGATGGGGGGAAATGAACAATGATCCCGTGGACAACATAATGCCATGCAATGACTTTTCATTAACAATTATCTGGTTGATGTGAATAGCAGCTGCAGTGGCTACTCTCCATCTCAGAACAGGAGAGAGAAAGAGGCTTGTCAGTGAATAGTATCCTGCAGGAGTTTGGGGGGTCATGGTCTCCATGAATGTGGAATCTAATTTATATCTCAGTGAATAATTAGGTTTCTATGCAAAAATGAGATGGAAATAATTACATCTTAAAATGGCGTGACAACTTAGCCGGATAAACAAAGCAAAGCAGTGCCATTTAATATCTCTCACCAGGAGTTTTTGAGCCTTTTCAAATCTCTGATCAAGATCAATAAACCGCATTTAGAGTTTAGTGCCAAAACACAGATCAGAGGTAGTTTTTCTTTTGATATACAATTACAGGATTGTTGTGTTGTAGTTATATCCTTGAAAATATCTCAGACTGTTCCAGTGATTGGGTACACACAACACTGTTAAGGAGTGAGGCCTATAGAAAAGTAAAGTGACAGCTTTGCTGTAAGAAGAGGCTGCTGAACAAAGCCAGCGAGGGCCCTGTTGATGGCCTATAGAGATGTCCTGCACCAGGTTTCCTCTAATTAGGGAGACACTTCTCAGCCTTACAGAGCTGTTCAGACCAGACACTCCAGTCTGAAGTGTGCCCCTGCACCAACGAGTGTGTCTGGATGTCCACACTCTGTGCAGTATGTGTATGAGTCTGTGCTCCATGGCACACACAATTAAGGAGTCTCGAAAATGAGATAAACAGCAACTGATAGTGACGCCGATCACGCTTAAGTTCCCAGAGAAATGTCTTTATTAAAGCTTATTGTTAGAGCCCTGATTTGTCCCTCTGCCTTCTCTGTTGTTTCCAAAAGACTAAGCAAATTCCATTAGAGAGAGCACAGCACAGAACAGCCCTTATTTCAATCTTTTCTTGCTTGAGTTGTCAAATAGTCTTGAATTTCAGTCCTTATTGTAATAAGAACCTATTCTGTTGTTGGCCACTTAAATCTATAGTGTAGCAGTTAGGAATTATTAGCTGTAAGGATTCACTACTGGGTGCCTCACTGGTTTCCAAGAAAATGAAGATGCTGTTTTCTCTTCGTTAATGATTGGCCTTTTAGCAAAATTATGTGGGATCAGATTGAGGTTCAGATGGGTTCAGATTTAGACTTTGCCTGCTAATGTGTGGATCTACAAAGGAAAAAAAATCAAATTTATTATACATTTAAAAAGTAAAAAATAGTCATGGCCTAATTGCAACAAATAACTCCTATCCTCTGAGCAGTTTTAACCAAACCTGGAATGTTCTTGCCTGTCTTCTCCTTTCTAGCTCCCAACTTCCAGTTAAACCTAAATCAGGAAACATCTTAAAGAGTGAATGACAGGAGTCCCTCCATCCTGTCCCTGCGTTTAAAGAAGGTGATATTGTAGCTTCTTTTTCTCCCATCTGAAAGGGGAAATCCCTGAGATTGAGATTGTGTGCTGGAGCGGAAGCAGACTGGAATGTGTGTCCAGGCCGCATCTTTTGTCACCAGCCCAGGCCATGAATAGACGTGGGCCAGAATCTCTGCCTGTTTATCAGACTGTAAAGAAGCAAACAGCCCAAACTGTTTCATCCATGGTATTCACACCTTATACCTGCCAGTTACTCTCATGCCTGGCTGATTTGATGTTTGAACTTTTTCGATTATAGCATGCAGTGAATTACATATTTAATCCAGTCAGCATGAAGGAAAGAACCAGTAGCTTTTTTTGGTTTTAATTAGCATATTCTGTGTTTGCTGTTCTTCTTAATTCATTCTAAATGTAGCCAAAAAGGAAAGCGCAAGACTTTCATAGACTGCTTTAGGACAATCAGTGACATTTTTCTGATTTATTTTTCTCTGTGTGCTCAATTCAGAACAAATACTGGATAACACTAGATTACACACCCTATAATTTATAGTGCAATCTTTGAATATCTATTGTGCATTTCTTATTAACTTGCATGGTATATTTTCTTTCAAATCAGTACATACAAAATACTTACTGGCTCCCATTGCTACTTAAATGTAGGTACAAAAGAACAGAGCAATAAGCAGTAGGAGTTCTAAATGTAGAGGAAAATAAATTAAAGTGTCAGTAAAATTGTCAGTCCTGGGTATCTATGGACCTGGCCTCTGGTTCTGTATTCCTGGAAAGGTTGTTCAGACATTCAGGAGTGACTAGGTAGACCTACTGCATACACGTCATATTTGCCTCGGTGTAACAGAATTGTGTTTACTCAAGATGACCAAATTAGCATTTGCTTTAGTCTTAACAGGGTTTATTTCAGCTGCGAGAGTTATCCTGTGTAACTGCAAAAGCCCAATTAGGGCTGGATATAAAGAGTGGGTTAAGTTAATGACAGAAAAAGCATCATTAAATTTTAATAATCAACCTGCACAACTGTAAAAAAAAAAATCATATTTGCTTGTCTGGATTTAGTTTTTATTTTCATAAAATGAGAAACAAAATTATAGGAGTTAAATACTATGTGAAAAACATACATGTAAAATCATTTTTTATGTATCATTTAACATTATACACCATCTGGCTAAAAAAAAAATCACACACTGTAGTATTTCATTTATCTTTGATAACTGCACATCATTTTGATACATTTCTGCAATGTCACAACTTTTATTTCTATTCACAGTTGCATTAATTTTTTGCACAGATCTTGTATGGAAGAGTTGGACCATTGTGTAAACTCTTCTCCAGCTCATCAAAACAATTCTCAGAGGGGTTAAGGTCTGGACTCTGTGGTGGCCAATCCATCTGTGAAATTAATGTCTCATGCTCCCTGAACCTCCCGTCACAATCTGATCCTGGCATTGTCATCTTGGAATATGCCATAAGCGATGTAAAAACCCATAGATGGAAAAACCTGGTCATCCTGTAGATTCAGTGTTGAACCCAGGCCTGACCAGCTGAAGCAAACCTAGATTATAACAATGCCCCTATGGGTACCAGGCATGATAGGTGCACCACTTCATCCGCCTCTCTTCTGATGTTCCCATCACTCTGGAAACAGGGTAAACTTGGATCCCTCAGACTGCATGACCTTTTTCCATTTTTCCAGAGTCCAGTCTTTATGCTGCCCAGCAAACTGAATACCTTTCCCCCCAATTAGATGTAGTTTCCTCAAGGTTACACAGCTGTTTAGTCCCAGTCGATTGAATTCTCTTTGCGTGTATGGACATTCTGTCCCTTTCACTATTAAACATAGTGGTGAGTTCTACTGTTGATTTTTTTACAGTTTGGTTTCACCAAAAGTAACATACAAGATTTGTTTTTCCCATATTCCTCCCTCAAAGTTTACCTCTATCCTTCCAGGTTTTAATAATGCCGTGGACCTTTCTTAACCCAGTGTTAGCAGTGTCAGCAATTTCATTAGTTGTTTTCTTTGTCCAGTAATTTGACCCTTTTTTTTTTTAGCCAGGGAGTGTAAGTTATTTTGGTGGGGCATTTGGTGACCTCCATCAAAGATTGGTGCTGTGGTGTTTAAGATGATTAATTAATGAAATAATCAATATATTAATGCTGGGGGGATTAAATAGTTATTTTTGTTTAGTTTCTGCTTTGTTTATTTAGTTTTCACTTGTTAGTTTTAGGTTAACTTTTTCTTAAAAGTCAAGAAAAAAAAGATTAAAAATACTGGGCATCTGCAGGGGTACAGTGCTGATAATCACACCCTGCTGTACCTTTTAGCAACTTAAATTTAGAGGAATTACACAGTAAATGTGTGGAAATTACACTATAAATTACAGGCTGTATTATGCAGTGCTGCCAAATATTAATTTGGAAATGTGTCATGTCATGTAAAGTCTGTCATTATGTTGATCCTCATTGTTGCCTGTTAGTGTCTGTCAGGCAGCTTGCCGTCTCAGCTTTTCCCTGCATTTGAGGTCAGAGAGTATGAAGGGTCATTCACACAAATACACAAACTTATTTCTTAATTGAGATGATTTCCACTTTTGCCCATCTGTTATGAATATATTGGAAGATATGTAGAAGTTTAAAAGGAGGTGGAGAAATCTGTCAGACTGCATTCTGAGCCTTTTTCTTCTCATTTGAGCAATGAAGAACACCAATCTGATCCTCTGTATTGGTCTTCATCATTGTTACAACTGCTGGCATTTCAGTGTTCATTTATATTCAGCCCTCTGTTCTTCACACTTGTCTTTTCATGAGAGCATGTGATTCTTTTTTTGATCTCACTTAGAGAAGATTCATATATGTTAAATGGACACTGGTGGGTATATGATTAACTTATTTTATGAAGACAAAACTGTACTTGTAACACATAGCACTAATACATTAGGGTTCATCCATGTAGAAAGCAGTTTCACCCCAATACTTGTCAGCTTCTTTGTCAGTACTGCTTTAAATCTGACTATCCCCTTTACAGTAGCCAAAATCTTTCTCAGCACTTACTTTGTCTGGCAGACCGCAATTTTTTTCCTTCAGTGTTTTCTTATAAAAATACCAATGAAAGTGGTTGTGTGGGGTAGAGTCAGTCCAAAGTAAATCTAACTGAACGCTGTGATCATAAAAAGCGATTCACTTTAAACTATGGGTGTCAGAAATACACCTGGGCCAGAACCAGCCCAACAATGGATCCAGTTTGGCCCACTAGATGGATTTGCAAGGTGTGAAAGCAGCAAAGAAGGAGAGCACATTTTTGGACTTTCCACTATGTTTTACACCAGAAACCATAGACTGTTTAAAAGCAAACACATAACACATATTTGAACTGTTAATTTAATCTGTGCCAGAGATCTTATTCATCATCAATTTGACAGTGTTTTTACTGGAAAAATTATGACCCACGGCTTACCATGCCAAACCATTTTATGATGCTTAAGTCAAGGAGTCAACATCTTTCTTTGTTATGAGAATAGACTGATTAAATATACAAAAACACATCTTTTTAAGAGCTTGTTTTTTGAAAAATATCTCAGGCTGTTCATCATCTGTTTTATAAAAAGATTAAATGAATGGGAAAGGTATCTGTACTTCTTTACATTAAAAAGGGAACATTTCACAGGTGGCTTTGACATGGGTTGTTTTGCAGTAGCTTTAGTGGTCTGACCCACTTGAGATGAAATTGGGCTGAAAGTGGCTCGTGGACTAAAAAGAGTCCCATCCCTGTTGTACATAATGGCTCTATATAGCTCACAAACAATTATAAATGCATGCTTTTAAAAGAAATGTGAAGCAACCTGTTAGAAAGATTTGTAAAGTCCACTTGGTGATCTGTGTTGTCGAATTAGGTTCCACTTTTTGTGCCAGAATTTTTCGCTACAATCTCCAGCCTCAATTCTTCATCTTCCCTTCTTTTCATGTTACTTCAATATCAAGCAGATTGAGGGCATCACAAGGTTTAATACCAGAACAACTAATAAAGTCCCAGTAGCCCAGTAGAGCTTATTATATAACAGGCAGCTAATTATGTGGTAGGTAATTTGGAACATCACATGAACAGGCTGGGGTTTGCTGGGAAGCACCATCTGACCTACAGCTCTGTGAGTCATCATGCATAACAGCAGCGCAGGGCCACCCTCCACAGGAACACAGCCCCAGAGCTCATAGCAGATATTATAAAATGATAAATAATTGTTCTGTCAAATTAGCACAGGGAATATCCTAAATGTTGTGTCTAACTATCATCTGTGCAGACATTTTATGTGCTGCTTAGATGGAGCCTCCAGCAGTTTAATTTAATGAAATGCATGTTTATTTTTGCATCGCTAAAGCAGACCATTACAATTTTTTTTCCCTAAATGTAAAATTATCTTTTAACATCAAACAAATAAAAATACCAAAGATTAAGGCTTTTTCTTTGTGAAAAGATGCTTCAGTTAGGCCTGCATACAGTAGTTGTTAATGAACATATAATTTTATCCTTTATATTTGCAGTGTAACCTTAAATAAACTTACTTACAGTGGTCGTCATTAATGCTCAAACTAACTGATATTGTTTGGTTGCAGTTGAACTGATTTGGTGATTAGCTCTTCTTCACATGTGCGCTGAAAGCAAAATAAAAAGTCATTCAAGCAAACAGTGAGCACTGAAACACAGAAAATGAACGGGGTGTTTAAACCAACAAATTCTCAAAAATATATTTTTTAAAACTGAAATCCCTTTTGTGATTGATCTATGCAGACTTTTGATGCAAGCTGCAGCACATGTTTTCTATTTCTTTTCAAATTTCCAGTGTTTCGCGTCACATTTCAGGAGAGGAAATGCAAATAAAATATGAATGTCAGGGCTACTGTCAGCAGTCCTGTGGATTAGAGAAGGTTTAATTTGTGTTTGTAGAATTTTTTATGACTTTTCAAAAAGCTATAGGGGATACACCACCTCGCCCACACACAAAAGTAGAACATTTCATGGAAATAAATCTAGAGTAACTGTTTTCATGAAACCACATAGGTTTAAGAAAGTCTAACACTTAATCCCTTAAAATGACCTCTCCCTCCACAAACATACACAAACACCACTTATGCCAATAAAAAACACCTGGCCACTGTTTTAACCCATGCAAGATTCTAACCTTTTATATGTGCTAATGGAAATTTAGTCTGCATAACCTGGAAGCTATCATTAAAGACATTTTAAACAAATTTTTCTCTTTTTCTAATCTTTTGAAATGTAGCTTCAATTAAAGGCTTTATAAAAGATGAGATTCAGAGTAAAGCATTCCTTCATTTATTCATTGACTCAAAAAAAGGCCCCAGATATATGTGTGTGTGTGTATGTATGTATGTATGTATATATATATATATTTTTTTTTACAACAGTTGAAACTTGGAACAAAGCAACTTGTTCATCACCTCAGTCATTATCCATCCTTCATCCATCCATTTCTCTGCATGCAAATTCATTTATTGGAATTAAAAGTGTTGGCGTCACTTTGTTTGCATTTCCAAGTGAGATGGGCTTCCTTTTGAGCATTTATAGACAGCCGAGGTCAGGGCCAAGAGCGCCTGTCTGCATCATCTCAGCTCTGTGCCAGCCAGATAAATGAAGAGAGTGTTTATAAGCCGTCTGAGCTTTTTGTGTTTGCACAGAGTCACAACTTTGTATGGGGTCGAGGGGGAGTACGGGGCAGCTAACTAAGATTTGTATGCAGACTACATCGCTCAGCCACCCCCCTGGTCCACTCTGTGTCCTCTCACCTGCCTGTTGCAGTAAATCATAGAGCCATCAAGTGAAGCATGTTGATGGGCCTGCACGTGCAAGAGATTTGCTGCACCTGTCGTGTCTGTGTATGTGCATAAATGTGTGTAAAGATGAAGTAAAGAAAGGACTTTGAAATTGTTTTATGTGTTTCTATGGATATTCACCTCTCTGTATTCACATGTTCTGTCTGTGTGATTACTTTCGGAGGCCTGAGGGTCGGTGATAAGAGAGGTTTGGATATCTGCCTGATGCTCTGTAAATGTGTGTGCATGTGCATGGCTCTCTGTGTTGGTAGTAGGGATTCAAACAGAGGTAGCTGGGTGTCAAACAGGAGGTCTGCAGATGCCTGTCCGGCTGAGTGCTGCAAGGTCCCTCCTTTTGACAGAGTATCCATTCAGAGTCAATGAGCTGGGTCAAAGCCTGCACGTCAGGCTGCAGCTCGGCCGAGCACTGGGGCGGTCCAAGAGGTCAGTCTTATTCACATGGCGCTGTCATGCAAATGAACCCACCCACACTTAAACAACTCTTGGAATTTTTATGTGTGCTCCCTGGCCTCTTTTTTTCTCCATTTCTCCCTCATTTTCCTACTTTTCTCACTCTCTCACTCCCTCTTCTCCTCTCCAAATCTCTCTCCCCTGTATTCACAAAGTCATTGACGAGACATTCAAAGCTTTTTAAATTGGCCAGCTTCATTGTGCCCGCACTAAAGTGCGGGGGGGAATGGAGAGAGGGAGAGTGTAAAGAGGAGTGGGCCTAAATATACTCCGGTCTGAAAGTAGTTAGATCATGTTCTTTTCATGGTCCGATTAGAATCAAATCGATCCCCCCGCCCCTCCTGACACTCCAAGGTTTGAAGAGGAGCGACCAAACAAAGATTTCTTGGCGCAGACAGAGGCAATGAATGACCAAACCTGAATGCTAAACACACTCTTAAAAGTCTCATTCTGACACATGACAATACCCAAGAGAGTAAATTTGTTTTAAGTGTGAGTTAGAGATGTTTTTGTGGATAAGGGAAAAGATATCTCTACAGTGATGGTACTGTAGGAGCATCTCTGGATGATACCTGATCTGCATATAAATCAGGAAAACACACAAACCTCAGTGGATCTTCTCTAAAAGGGCTTTGAGCCTCTTGATGACAAAGGAGAGGATTTCACACAAAGGTACTTTATCAAAAGAGGTATTTTTCAATCAAGGAGTATTTTTGTGTAAGCCATGATAAGTTTTCTTCAGACAGAGGTTACATATACGAAGGACAAAGAAGTGGGCAAGGGTGAGGAAGCTGGCAGTTTGGCCCAGGATGTCAGATGACTGAGAGAATTACAGCTGGACACCGCGGCTGTCCTCCAGGGAGGTGACTGCAGACAATGAGGGGAGGAGGGTTTCGAACTTGGTGACGCCCTTACTGCACCTGCAGCTGCTTATTCTTTCACAAAAGTGCAATTGCTGTCTCATTTTATTAGTTTGCGTGGCTTTTGAAGCAAACAATTTTTGCCTCATTGGAACTTTGAAGCTCAGAGAATATTTTATTTCAGTTTTTGAGTTTTGAAGTCCCCCAGTGGGCTATTTATTGGATAAAAAAGCCATAATTTCAGCTTTGTCACAACCTTTTTCAAATAATGGTGTTAATTTTAAATGATGCAGAAGTCTTAGAGGAACAAAAGAAATATTCTCATTTAGTTTTTCTCAAATTTGAAATTTTAGAAAGAGTTTTCATTGGGGAACAATATTAAAAAATATGATGGAAAAATATACCAGACCAGCTTTTGCATTATGGCTGGCATTTCCTAGCCCAGGCATGGTTATTTTCAAACTTTTAAACTAAAGCAGATATTTTTATCAGTCAGAAAGCTAAATAACTGGATACACTGAATGATGTCCCTATTACTTTTCCACCCCATTTATACCAAGCAGAGCAGCCTAAATAATGATGGCAGCCTCCAAAATAATCAAGGTTGAATATACACCTCTCACGTGAACTGTTAGCCTGCATTAATTTTATGAAGTTTTACTTCTTATTGATTTTAAAAACACTGAATAAATTCAGAAGAAATGTTAAAAGCATGACACTTGAATAAAAGGCTCCTGGGATCACTTTCCCCGTTGCATTTAATCTTCTCCATCTTTATTCTCTTTATGATTTTGTGGTTTCACTTTCTCTTCATTCATCTTTCATAGTTTCTGTGTTCATTTTCTGCATCGTTTTTCCCATCCTAGTCAGAGTTTAACCTTCTTTTTTATGTTTCTTTCAAAGCGTAATTTTTCCTCCATCCTTGCTTCCCATTTTGATTTTTTGTGTTTTTAAATCTATTACATTTCCACCAATTTAATAAAGATTAATAAAGTTACTGATTCTGATTCCCGATCACTAGATCAGAATGAGATGTATTAAAACTAAAGTAATAATTTCCATTTTTACTTCACCCTACTCAAAACTGCAAGTTCGTGAATGAAAAGTACAACTCACTCATGTCTGATGCAACAGAAATGAAGCACATCAAGGCCACACCTGTTTATTTGTTGCTGTCTTATTTAACAGTGGTTTCCTGTATGGAGGGATTTGTGTGGAGCACTCCAAAAAAGTTTTGGCCAGCCTGAAAGAAAAAATCTCTACATCTCTTCCAACATTTTAGTACATTTTGTATTGTCTTTAACTATTCTCGCCAACTGCGATTTCATTTACTCCAGCATAATAACAGGAAAAAACATAGATTTCTGTCAAACAATGGCGTTCATTGCCTTTACTTCACCTAGCAAACATGTTTACTGCCTGCCATGCATGTTCACCCCACCAAAACCCATTATACACCAGGAAAAACCCTGCTGAATATGCAACACTTGGCAACTTTGGAACAGTGGCTACAATAACAGGTACAGCCTGGTCCTGATGCAGGGACGTCAACTGTAGAAACAGTTAATGGACTGTATTCATTTTATTTATGTACATTTTTTTAAAAACAAAAAAAAGAACATTTACTACAGGCTCCACTTTAAATTGAAATTAATTCAGATTAACTCACACATATTGCATGTTATGTTTCAACCAATCACAAGCCACTGTTGAGCATTCTGCAGTTAAACTGTTGAACAAACAAGTATGAATTATTTCTCTGCTTAAATGGCTCTAATGCTGTATTCTGGCATTGGCTTTTAAATATTTTTGTATGCATATATTAATTTACAATACTTTCATCTCTTTTTTCTGCTATCTATTGAAGCAAGCAGCAGGCTGCATATTTCTCTGTCATTATAAATTCATGCTGTGCAGCAAAACCCACAGAAAGTTTTAGCTTTTGGTAAAAGACAAAAAAATCTGTGAGCTTGAATTTTGTAAAAAAAAAAAAAAAAAGATGAAAAAAAGAGAG
>VUQH01042527.1:10978-26497 GCA_015106775.1 Etroplus canarensis | reverse complement strand
ACAAAAAGCAGGTGAAAATGTCAACGTGAAATACGTACCAGCTACAAAATGAGCTGAGCCAATTCAGACGTTATCCACATTCTTCCATCCACATCCATAATCACCTCCTTTCTTTTAATCATTTCTCTGTCTGCTCTCCGTGACTTTTTTACAACTTCGGACAGACGGTAGTACCGTAAACGTTTTTCTCTGTCTGAGTGATTGTGACAGCCGAGAACATGGCAACAGTTAACCATTTTGTGTTTTCGTTTTCAAACTTCGCGGAAAACTGTGTTTTTCCTTGTTTGTTTTGCCCGCGGAGTATCTCCAACACGGCCGACTTCCGGTTTAGTGCCATCACGTGAAAACACTGGTTAACCATTTTGCGTTTTCTTTTTCAAACTTCGATGTTCGTTGTTTTGACTGGTGACGCCAACATGGGGCAACACTCCTCTCCCAGAAGGTCCTGCAGCTGGTCTCCTCAGCTCCCAGATGTTTACAGACTGCTGTTCAAAGAAGTGGGGGGGGGGGACGTGGACCTGTCCTAACTTTTTTGAGACGTGTTGCTGCCATCAGATTCAACATCAGCTAGTTTTTTAAAAAAAAAAAGAAACAGTAAAATGTCTCACCTTAAACATTTCATACGTTTCCTGTATCTCTGAGAGGTTTTCAAATCATCACATTGTGTGTGTGTTTGTGTGTGTGTGTGTGTTCACCACTCTTCCTCACGTGTGTATCACTCCGCACGTCCTCCGACAATTAATCCCACCCGGCGAGGAGTCGTTAATATTCTGCTCCACTCCACGCGCAGATGTAAAAGGCGCGCTCAGCTGACACATATAATTACTATGATACATCCCGGAAACGTAACGCAGTTTCAGAGCTTATTTCAGCAGTTTCAGAGATTATTGATAAATACAATTAGTTGGGAACTTCAGGTGGGCGGGGCCGCGCGCTGGGGCCGCGCGCAGGTGTTCGCCCGCCCGCGCGCGCGCAGGGGGGAGCGGCGGTGACCCGCAGTCACCGGGAACAGCGGGGACTTAATGATGTTTTGGTCTGATGATCACATTTCACATTTTCGCACAATCATTGCGGGCACCTGCTCAGGAAACAGAGGCCCGGCCTGAAGCCGGCGGCCCGCACCGACAGCCGTGCAAATGTGCGCAGCCACTTTTTTATTTTTCCTTTCTTTTATTGTTTTTATAATAGGATACATGACACACCTGAAGTTTGTTTTCTAGCTTCCTCTCACACACACACACACACACACACACACACACACAGAGGACATGATGAGGCAGATAAATGAGTATTTATCGCCCTCTACTGGATTCTGACAGTAATGTCGCTTTTTGAGTGAGTGCCATTCGCTGGCCACTTCATTAGGTACACCTGTCCAGATGCTCCTCAGCAAAGCTGTTCCAACCGGCTAATCCGTGGCAGCAGCACGTCACATCTGGGCAGGTAGAGGCGGACCCGCCGGAGTGGTCTGATCGTGTCAGGCGGGCTGCTGGTCTGAGTGTTTCAGAGGGTCTCTCCGCCCGAGCGGCCGTCTCTAGGGCCGAAAAAGAGGAAATGTCCAGCGAGCGGGAGCTCCCCAGGCGAAAAGGCCTCATCGCTGATGACAGAGGTCGGGTCAGGACGGCCAGTCTGTATCAAGCTCACAGTAAAAACAACATCTCGGATCAGGAGCAGAATACTCGATTATTAGGAAGAATTGCCCAGTGTTGTCTTCAGCTTGGACAGCATCCTCCTTTGGGACACCACCTTCAGAGGGTGAGTCTGCACAGTGTGATGTCCACAGGTGGGAAGGATTTCCTGTGGCATTCTGATGAGCATCACAGTGGAATGAGTCTCCCGTGTCTGTCCAGCATGTCATGGAGAGGCTGTGCAGGATTGTCCAATATAGTCCTTATCTTGGACAGCATCCTCGTCTCTGACAGTTCTGTCAGAGAGTCCAGCTCCACACCCACGACGTTACCGGCCTTGCGGATCAGTTTGCTGAGTCTGTCGGTGTCCGCTGCTCTGCACTGGCTACCACGGACTCATAAAACATCCGGCAGACATCGAAGGACCGCAGCTGTCTCAGAGAACGGAGACGGCTCTGGCTCTTCCTGTGGAGGACCTCTGCGTCACAACCAGGGTATGCAGAAGAGCATCTCTGAATGCAGCAGCTTGAAGCAGATGGGCTACAGCAGCAGAAGACCACATCACCTGCAACTCCTGTCAGCCGAGAACAGGAAGCCTGAGACTGGACGACAGGAGACTGGAAAAATCTGACAGCCCGCCCTGCCTCGTGTAAACACTTCGGGCTGCTGCTTGTGGCGTAAGGGTGCGGGGGGATATTTTCTCGGCACAAAGAACACAAACGACTGGCCGAAAAGGTGTGGGCCGAAGCTGCAGCTCATCACACCTACCCTTTTCACAGAGCTTAGTCTAAATGCCGACCGTTTTCTAACTAGATCTCACGAAACGAAGGCCAACGCAAATAATACATTCAGGATTGACATTCAGTGTCGAAAACTAGAGTTTCATAAACAATGATGATATAAACTTGTTTGCCATCTTATTTTTAAACATTTTTTGTATTCGCACAATAAGCTATAAAGTCTTACTTCATCTTCGCAGCTATTCCACGAGTTACTTGTCCTGACCGCTGCGTTTCCCGTGAGGTCATACTTTGTCTCTCTCTTTTTAAATGACCTCAGAGGAGATTTTGTGCTTTTTGTCAGGGCAGCCGTCGAGATCGGCTAAATCGTAAAATTTTAAAGCATGAACAGTTTGTTAGTTGGGTCATAATAATGTGATCCTATCTGGTAATTCAGCAGACAAACTGGATTAGTAGCAGTAGGGAAAAAAAACAAAAAAAAAAAACAATAAAGTATCGTATTGCGATATCTTGTGTGGCAATGTTGCATCGATACAGGCGTGCCAAATATCCATATCCTGTCAAAAATTGCACGTTTTATAAAGAAAGAAAGAGATATTTCCCAACCAAGCCGCAAAAGCAACTGGTTTTTCAGTCCATCTGCATTATTTGCATATATTCTCCAGGTGCTGAAGGGGCCGTGAAACTTTTTCTGTACGAGCTGCGCTCTTCGAAATACATTTAAGTGTATAGTACCACATGTTTGCATTCAGTTAGGGGGATGAGACTGCGACACAAGCATTTTGTTTTTTTCTTTGGGGACATCATTTGCAATCGAAAAAGGTGGTAAATCGCAGTGTATTTTATCGCAATGCTCGCTATATCACAAAGTGTTAAAAATCACAATAATATTGTATCGCGAGTTAAACATCGTGGTAGTATCGTATCGTGGGCTCTCTGATGATTCCCACCTCCAGGTGATAATCAGAAAAAAATGAACACACAATGTTAAAACTTACTTGAGGTGTCCAGTATCAGCACAAAGACCCTCCCCAAATGCCATCTAATTAGCACAGAAGGTCAAAATTCATTTTTACACAACACATAGTACACGTCTTATTAGCTAAACAGATATGGACCAAGTTTTCCTTTGGGGACGTCATTTGCAGTTGAGAAAAGGTGGCAGCTTGGAATATATACACTCAGTATATCAGAAAATGTTTAAACTTGCAATAATATCGTTTTGCAATTTAAGTATCGTGATAACTTATATCATGGGTTCTCTGCTGATTCCCACCTTTATGAATTATTATTTGTTTTCTATGTGTTTCCATACACCTCCACACAGTGGCTAATGTACAGAGCTTTTTCTTCTTTTTCTTTCAGCTGCTCCCATTAGGGGTCGCCACAGCAGATCATCTGCCTCCATCTCACCCTGTCCCTTGCATCCTCTTCCTTCACCCAACCCTCTGCATGTCCTCCTTTACTACATCCATCAACCTTCTCTGTGGTCTTCTTCTTCTCCTCCTGCCTGGCTGCTCCATCCTCAACAGCCTTTGTCCAATATGTCCCTCCTCTGAACGTGTCCAAACCATCTCAGCCTTGCCTCTCTGACTTTATCTCCAGACTTCTCAACCTGAGCTGTCCCTCTGATGGACTTATTTCTAATCCTGTCCATCCTGGTCACTCCCTCCAAAAATCTTAACGTCTCTTCCACCACCAGCTCTGCCTAGTGTGTGTTTTTATATTTTAATTTTTTTCATTGCCACCGTCTCGACGCAGCAGGCCTCACTACCATCTTGTAAACAACGTATTTAAACTCGTCCACCTTCACTACTTCTACTCTTTGCATCTTCACCATCCCACCTGCCTCACTTTCATTCTGTTGACTTTCCCCTTGTTTTATATACTTACCCTAAAAGAAAGATGATCTTTATTTCACCTTAGTTTCAGTTTACATTTTTCACCTGTTTGTCTGTGCTCCCGCAGTTTGAGAACCACTGAGTCAGGGTGAAAATTGACAGTCTCCCATTTGTCACATTTCTCGTAGTTGGTGACCACTATTGCATGATCATCCAAGATGATTTATTCCAGCTCGTTGATCTAATTCTCTTGTGGCTTTGAAGAATCATAAGCAGATCAGCCAATCTTCTATCACCAGTTTGATCTTGCGTGCAGAGAACAGGGCCCGTATGAATAAATGGCATTGTGTTAGCATGGAGGATTCTATGTGATGACTCTAAAACTCTCTTGTGTGTCTCTACAGTGGAAGTCAGCTGTCAGATGCATCCACTGACTACAGACTGGTACGTGTCTGACCATTTCCACGTATATACCAGAAAAACCACCTGAAGGTTGAAAGTGAAACTAATCAACTACTACATGGGAACCACAGGCCAAAACCCAGCTTGTTCCAATTGTGCATGAATCTTTTATGTAGATTATTTGTTCAGATATTTCGAGGAAGTTTAAAATCTTTCAAAAAATCTGTCATTTGTATGTTTCGGTAAGTTACTAAAGACTAGCTAAGCGCTTTCTGTCTGACGATTGTGCTGTGTCTTTCCCTCAAGCTGTACTTCAAGATGCTGCAGGAGAATCTGGCTCTGAAGGACAAGCTGCAGGAGATGGAGCTGCAGCTCAGCCAAAACAAAGTGGAGCTGGAGAGACTCCGACAGGTTCGGCAGGTTTGCTGCTGTCTCTGACCTTTTAACGGCACGTTTGTGAGACATAAAAAACAGAAATGCTGTGTGCGCACTGACATTTATCTGAGTCAGCTGTGATAAGGAGAAGCAGCAAAAATCACACTAACAGTTATAGTTTTCTAAATCAAAACCTTTAAAAGCAGCAGGGCATCAGTTACAAACTCTCCTCAGGTGTTGGTGTCTAAATTTAAAATTATGTCTCACGTACGTGCTGTTAAAATAGTGGATGCTCTTATTAAACGTGGTTAGTTTCAGATGTTGAGGTCAGTGTGTGTTAAAGTACTCCTGTGAGGCAACATCTCAGGCTGCTGACTGCTCTAAACACTGTTTTATGCTACTTTCCCACTGCAGGCAAAAGTAGCCTGCATCCGATTTTCCTTTGAACAGCACAGATCCAATTTTTCCGAATCGGCTGCTCAGACTGTCGCAAGACAAATCAGATATGGGTCACACATGGGCAAAGAAAAATCGGATTCAGGCTACTTTTACCTGCAGTGGGAACGTAGTGTTAGATAGACTTTTCTACTCACTGCTTTTTTATGAATGAGAGCAGATAGGATCATCTCAGGCACAGAAGCCCCACGCACGTGCTGTGTGAACCTCTCGTTTGTGAAGGGCAGCCAATTGGAAGACTATCTCAAAGGGGGAGGAGCTAAAACGGCTAGTTACAGGCTGAGGGGCTGCACCGGGGTCTAGTTTGAGCTGTGACTCATTCAGCGCTACTCTAACAGAGGCCGAGAGCTGTAAATGAACATTATTTATAAACGCGCATTATTATGCCACTTAACAATGGCTGTTGCTGTTTTTAAATGTAGTAGATGTCTCTTTTTCATAATAATTTGATTTTCATTACAGGTGTTAAACTGAGTGTAGTTTTACATTATCTTACATCTATAAAAACTGATGAATTTAATGTTTTTCTGTGTTGCAGAGTCAAGAGAGCAGCACAGACCGACCGGCCCTGCTGGAGCTGGAGAGATACGTAAGTCTGCTGTTTCACTTTAGAAGCTTTTGTTGTGTAGAATATTTATGTTATAGTTTTTTTTTTCCATTGTTGTATTTATTTATTTATATTTTGATGAGAAGTCCTGAGAGATTACAGTCTTTTTCATTGTAGACTTGGCCCAACAAGCACACCATCACAAGCTTGAAAAAAAATGTACATAGAGCATAACAAAAACAGACATGGGCCAAAAATGAAACAAAAATTGACCAAAAATAAAACAAGCAAGTAGATTACAAGTATGTACTACAAAATACAGATAAAGAATGGTTACTGCAGGCTTTAATTACTGAATGTTTTATTAAAGCTTGGAATTCTCCCAGGAGGAAAAAAATAACCACATTAAGCTTTAATGTGGTCTGAAGGTTTGTTTTATGACCAGAGGGTAGAATAGGAGACTACTGTTCAAGTTCGCAGGCAATCCTGGATACCGTGTAGAGAATTGAAGCAGTCTCAATAGAGATCCCTGGACCTCCCTCTCCCCAGCCACACCCTCCAGTTCTTTTGGGTAGACACGGAGGCATTACTGAGGCATTACTGAGCCACCTGAAAAACACAGCCTCTCCAGGGGCCCAGGATCAGCCCTGGGGTCTCCTTTCTGTAGGACATGCCTAAAACACCTCATGTATCCAGGAGGCATCCTAATCAGGTGCACACACCACTTCAGCTTTCTCCTTTTGATGTGGAGGAGAACGGAACAACTCAAAGAGAGAAGCCCCCACCAGCTAATGATTTGGCACCTTAGGATCAGAGCAAGCACGCAAGTATAAGTGCTGGTATGTCAACCATCGAGCCTCACGTGGTGTGAGGCTCGATGGTCAGTTCAATTTAATTCAGTTGAAAACCAAATTGATTGCGATATCAGACACCAGTGGCGGCAGATGTGACATGGTGTCACCACGAAAGTATATGATCTCGCAATCAATTTGGTTTTCGTTTCATGCAGATTAGACAAATAGTTACACTAATGTAGCTAAAAATGATAGCTTTTTTTTTAAATTACAGAAAACACCATCTGGTGACCAATCTGTATTTTGAAAAGGGCTCAAAATCTAATCAGTTCAACATCTCATGGAGGTCTATCACTGTTCCAGAATTCAAATTACTTCTACGAAGGATTTGTGGAGGCGGTGCTGATGAGTCCATCATTTATTTGCTTTTTGCATAAGACTGAGCCCTCACACTCTTCCGATAAAGTTCATTTCTGCCATTTGTATCACAGCTTGTAGCTACAGGTGATGGCAAAAACGTAGATCTACTACTATATCAACAGCTTTGAGTTCACACAGCTTTGCCTTTACACATTATGACTCATCACTAGTCTGAGATACTTGAACTCAACCACTTCAGTCAGCAACTTCTTTCTAACCCATAGTGGGAACTCCACCCTTTCCTGACCGAGAATCTGTAGGCTCAGAATTAGAGGTGCTTATTCTTATCCCCGCTGCTTCACACTTCAAACAGCTGTAGATTACCACTCAAGGAAACCAGAAGGACCACATGATCCACAAAAAGCAGAGGCCCCCTATGATCCTGAGTTTACCCAGTTTGGCTTTGTAAGTGAAAATATGTGTTGGTTTCATCCATTCCATCCGTTTCTGGGGGTTCGGGTCACGGAGGGAGCAGTTCAAGCAGAGAAGCTCAGACTTTTCTATCCCCAGCAACCTCCTCCAGCATTTCAGGGAGGTCACCAAGACGTTCCCAGGCCAGCTGAGAGACATAGTCTCTCCAGCATGTCTGCCCTGGGGTCTCCTCCCAGAGGAGGGTGATGAAGTACACAGTGATGTGCACTTTAAAGCATGAATAACTATGATACAGAGTCAAGGAATATAGTGTAGAGGAACCATTAAGGCTGGTCAGTTATGAGTTTAATTTCAGACTTCACTTTAAAGCATATTTTTGTAGGAATTTTTCTTAACTGGAAATATAGTAAAATGACAAATAAATAAAATAAAACTGTAAAGCCTGTCTGACAAGGACAACCACCAGTACCTGCTGCCTTCATCGTGGGATGGCCCCAGACTGCAGTAGGCTTCTGCACCTCCACTAGCCACAAGGCTAGTGACCGAGAGCCGAAGCCGACAGCCAACAGTTGCAGTCAGCTGTTAATAATCATTCTAAAGGATCACCTAAAGAACCTTGAGAACTTTACTTCCCCTTGATATTAAATGAGTGCTTTCTTTTAGTCATCTTGACTCAAGTTGCGCTACACAGCAAGTGGGTTTGAGCTTTTAGGGAGGCACAACCTGCACTACTGTAAAGGAAAGAGGTACGCTTGGTTTATAACACAGGATGAAAGGAGCTTTGTAGCAAAAGTGCAATGTCATATCTTGTGATTTCCTTGTTTTCATATCATGCATGTAAAAAATGCCCTAATCAGAAACATAAAGTCATATGTATACAAGTGTTTCTAACTGCTATATTAAGGCGAGCCCTGCTTCAGTAACATAACACCCCAGTCAGTGCTCAGTGCAAACCAAACACCCAAGCATTTGTAGGATGATACTTTGTTTCTGTTTCCTCTTGAGGTGTGAAATCTAACATTATCTGATCTGGGAGCAAACTCTGGAAAAGCTCTTTTAAAGGTGCTTTCCGGTCATTAAGAACCAATTTATGATGATGATCAAACTAAGCTCTCATTTCCTGTGAACACTGTGGGGGATGATGGTTTTCTGCTTTTACTGCAAATTTGCAAGGTGTGATTAGATATGAGCCCAGGGTTTGAGAGTGTGTTAGCAGCTCTGCAAGTTTTGCAGTGCACGAAGCGGAGGTTTTCAGGCGGGTTGTTGTCAGAACTTGCACAATGTTGTGTAGCGACGGCAGGTGAAGTATTTTTGCTCCAGCAGTCTCAGTGAGTTTGACGTGTCACTCTTCATGTTCGCAGGAGAGGTTGAAGCTCGAGAGGAAAGCAGGGGAGCTGGAGGATGAGCTGAAGGTACAGATGTTCACTTCAATACTGACTCACCGTGACAACAAACTGGAATAAAACAGGAGTAAAAGATAGGATACTAATAATAAAATAAGGAAAAAACAGATCCCTCTACACCTTCAAAGCATTCAACCACAAATCAAAACCAAAACACTTGAGCTGGATTGCATGACCTGCAGGGTTCCTCTGTCATTCCTTTGTTGTGGTTAAAGTTAAACCTGTCTCCAAAATGCATTTTAACCTGTCATTTAGGACCACTCCTCTCTTGTCTCTTATCTATAAAATACCACTATCAGAGATTTAATGTCAGTATAAGAATGAATGTCTGCAACACAAAACATTAATATAATATTTTAAGGGACTCATTCACAGATCAAGGTTGTTATGGTTAAGTAAAACTAGACGTACTTGCACAACTAAAATAAAATTTAAAAAATTTAGATTTAGTCTTTAGGATTTGATGCATGTGTTTGTTGTATTTGTGTGTGTCTGAAGTGTTACATTTTTATATATTGCTTTACAGTTCTGAAAATTCTTAGCTGCTCTAAAAAAACCACATGAAACTAAACTGAACTACAAAACACAAATGTTAAACTAAACAAAAACGACTTAACTCTGTTCTGAAAGCACCGCATAGATTTGTGCATCCGCAGCCCACGCACACACGCAGTTACACAGTCATGCAGGCAGGTGAGACGTGGATTCTTGTGAATTGTTCAGTTACCTTTAAAAGCTGGTGAGACCAGTTTGCACTGTAGATGTAATGTCAGATAATGTACTGCAGGTTACTGCAGGATGAAGGTAACACAGTCACCTGTGGAAAAATTCCCTGCAGTGACCTCGTTTTTTAAAAAAGGGGTTAATGGAATGGAAGTAATGAGCATATTTGAACAAGAGGGTGGCGCTAACAAGCCTGTTTAGCAAGCTGCCTTCATAACTTATACACATGCAATGCACAGACAGACATACCCCACTGAATGGTGCTAAGGAAGACATCAACATCAATTCAGGGATATCTGTCTGTCCACTTAAGACGCATTAACCTTTGTAGATCAGTTTCACCAGCTTTAAAATGAAAGTGACAACAGGAGCACCGGAGACAACAACAGACAGTTACTCTCTGTATCCCGACTGATTTCTCTCTTGTATGTTTTTGCTCGTGTCCTTGCAGGAAATAGAAAGTGCAGGATGTAAAAGCTAAAAAAAATGTTTCCTGATGTGTCTGCAGGTTCTCGGGGACCTCAGAGCCGACAACCAGAGGCTCAAGGATGAGAACGCCGCTCTGATTCGAGTCATTAGCAAACTCTCGAGATGAACCTGGGACACAGAAAAATCCTCTACGCGGAGGAAAAAAAGTATTACAGGATCGATCTTTTTGTCCAGCTCAGACCACACAATCGAGGAAGAGACGCAGCAACGAACACACACTGCACAATATTCACCGATAACTGGAGTCATGTGTTTTTTCAGGGTTATTGCCTTTTTTGGCCTTTATGTTTTGGCAGATCTACTGTAAAACAAGCTGAACTGCACCTCCTGTGGACTGACAGGATGTTCCTGCTCACTCCAACTTTTTTAATTATTATTATTAAGTTTTTATTGTTTTTTTTTTTTTAACTGGAATATTTTAATGTGCTTCGCTCCAGTGATACTTTGTATGAAGAGACTTAAAGCCATTCACAGTGAGAGCTTAGATGTCTTAGATAGCTTCCTGATGGGGTGGAGAGGTTTTTAAAAGAAAAAGACAGGAAAGCCAGTCAGGTGTTTGGGGCAGTTGCTAGAAAAAGACACAAAACTAACTGAAATGTGCCAAAAAACCAGTCCTGGTTTTGCATGTCCTTTTGGTAGGGGGAGAACCTCCAGAAGGTCAGTGTTGTTTCTCAGGATGAGTCTTGGGTCGATGCTTTCTGTTTTTAACTGGCTGCTGTAAAGATGGACCAAATTCACATGTCTCCTTGCTCCTCTGAATGTATACATGTATATTTATGTACAGGGCCCCCGCCTGTCCCGACATGATGATGTAAAGCTGTAGTCGCGGCTTCGGTTGGAGAGTTTTGGGTGGTGATCGTGGACGTCAGGCGCAGCTCATGTTCAGAGGGACTTTTACAGATATTTGAGGAGGCTGTGGAGAACGCATGCTCTAACTTGACTGTACTTTACTTGTAGTTCTACTTTGCCATTTTTGACTGGATGCTTCTGAAAGCAGCGACCCCCTGAGCTAAGTATTCACCCAGTGACGGACCGCTGTTGTACAACAGGAAGGCCAGATGGGTCCACTTGTGAATGTTTACTTCAGTTTTAGAGAAAAAAACAAAACTGCATGTTAAATTGTATTTTGATGCCGTGCCTTTCGATATACATTTGTAAGTAATATTTCTATTTTGCTTTGGCAGTGTAAACTGTTGAGTATAAAATACAGTACGGGCATAAACAATTATGCATCTGTTGCTTTTTTCTTCTCTTCCTAATATTTTTTAAAATCTTTTTACCACTGAAGTTTAGTTGAGGCTAAAAACTCAGAATATTTTCAACATAATCAGCTTCATATTAATTTTGTCCTACAGAAAATGGCTGCAGTTTGAGACCACAGCAAACGGCACTTACCACCTGTTTACACATTCTTCCAAACAAAAAAGTCTGTTCTATTTTAGCTTTTACGGTTATATTAATAATAAAATCTCTGAATTGAAATAAACACTGGCCACTTCATTAGGGACACCTTCCTAGTACCTGGTTGAACCCACTTTTGCCTTCGGAGCTGCCTTAATTCTTCCTGACAGATTCAACAAGGTGCTGGAAACATTCCTCACAGGTTTTGCTCCGTACTGACATGATACCATCACACAGTTGTCAGCTGCACATCCGTGATGTCAATCTGCTGTTTCACCACATGCCAGAGATGCTCTATTGGATTGAGATCTGTTGACTGCGGAGGCCATGTTCAGAAAACCGGTTTGAGATGATTTGGGCTTTGTGACGTGTGTTATCCTGCTGGAAGCAGCCATCAGAAGATTTTGCCGTTAAGCATTTTGTTAGAGAACAGCAAGTTATGCAAAAAGTACTGAAACACTGAACAGTTGGACATGTGCGTTCAAAAGTGTAGAGGAGGTCAAATTAGGTTCACCTGTAAAGGTTATAGAGCATTTTAGGTGCATCCTGAAATTTCACCCAAAAGCTGAATATCCATAACTTTTTGTGAGTAGTGTATATGTGTGTGTGTGATTTAAAACCTGCTGTGATGTACAGAGGCATAAAAAGTGTCATTGTGATTATTTTGTTTGTTTTTGCTTTAAAGGTATCAAGTTAAAAATCTGAATTTTATAAGCAACTGGATGTTTTATCATGAAGACATAAAACCCTCTGAAATATGTGATGGATCTTAGCAGCAAAAGCACACATCTTCTCTATTTGGTTGTAAAATTGTTGTGACCAGACAGCCACAAGGTGCTTTCTGCTTGCTTGTGGGTCTCTCTGCCTTCAGTTTTGTCTTAAGAGCTGCTCTATTCAGTTGATTTCTGGTGTTGACTTTTCCATTGAAGAACATCCCATTTGTGTGCTTTGAGAAACTCTTGAGTTGCTTTGGCTCATTAGCCTTTTTCACTGTGAAGCACTGTCCCATTAGTTTTGCAGCATTTGGCTGAACATGACCAGAGAGTATAGCCCTGTACGCTTAAGAATCCATCATGCTACTGCTGTAAGTGGTCACATCATCAATCGTTACTAGTCATTAGTGACTCCCATTAGCAGCTATACATGGGCATGTATAGCTGCTAGCCCCATAACATTGCTTCCACCATATTGGACACAGATGATGTGGTATGCGTTGGATCACGAGCCGTTACTTCGCCATACGTTTCTCTTCCCATCATTCTGCTGTAAGTTTGTCTTGGTTTCATCTTTGCAGATTTTTTTTCTCCCAGAACTGGGCAGGCTCTTTAGATGTTTCTCACCTTCCTGCTTTTGAGTGTGACCACTGATGTACAACTTGTTAACCCTCTGTATTTATATTCATGAAGGTGTTTCTTGATTATAGACTTTGGCATTGTTATGCCTACCTTCTTGAGAGTGTTCTTGACTTGGCTAGATATTATGAAGGGGTTTTCTTAACCCAGTCAAAAAAAAAAAAATCTGTGATCATTTGCTTTACTTTCCTGGCCTTTTGGTGTTGCTTAGCTGGCCAGTTCATTCCCTCTTTTTAAGAAAGCTCCATATTGTTGTTTTTCCCACTCTGAGGTTTTGCTACCTCTCTAATAGGTTTATTTTGGATTTTCAGCTTAATAATGGCCTCCTTCACCTGGATCATCCCCCCTTTGGACCTCATACTGAGAACAGCTACCGAATAGAAGTTCAACAGTTGGAATGAACTCCAGATCTTTTATCTGCTTACACACCTGGCCATGAAACTGCTTGTCAGTTGGTTGTCCCATTACTTTAGAGCGCCTGAAAATGGGGCACCATGTATGAAAATGGCTGTAATCCCTAAACAATTAATACCATTATTTTGTCAAACCCCCTGAGTTAAAATAGAAAGTCTGCACTTCCACTGCTGTGGTGTACAGAAACAAAAAATGAGTGATAGGACAGCATTATGTCCCCCTTTTCATAAATAATGTATAAGTGTCTCCTCTCATAAAGGATGCATTAAGTATTGAAGCACCTTCCAGTATTTAGAGAAGTCAAGCAGCTTTTATTATGGCAGCAGATACTTCAGGGTCACCTCATTCAGTCGGAAACCTTCAATAAGAAAAATTGTGACCTTGAAAAATCCCCGCTCTTTGCAAAAACTTCATTGATGACTACAAACATTATCATAAGATGTCAGACTTTAGTGTGTTAGTGCATCTCCAGCATCACTTATTAGAAACTGTTGGATTTGGTGCATCCCCAAAAGTGCTGTATTTATAATTAAAGGACTCAACTGGTGCAGTGCTGCACTTCCATAAACCGGGGTACTTGAGACAGATTTAAAGAAACTCCCTTTAGAATGAGAGCAGAGGCGGTCATTCTTTGGTCCCCAGTGTGCATCAAGCTCCAAAATGCTGACTCAGCAGTACCTTAAGAGGTACTGTGTCTTACCTGTACCTTTAAAACTCATCCTTTTCACAGCCTGAGTAGTACTCATAAACGAGCGATCTGACTATAATGTGCAGAACTGATGGCGTGGCCCTTCATTTGCAAGTTTACACTGAAGAAAAAAAAAAAAAAAGCTCTTTATCTGCAAAACACCAGAATGTCAGAGGCCAAGTTGAGCAAAATCTTTATTGACTGAGAAGAGCAACCACAAATGATGATAGAATATACAACCCCACCAGCATGCCAGCGTTTTCATAGAAACTGTACAATGTGAAGGAATGTATGGAGCAGGAATTCATAATTATCATCACCGTCAGAAGAAGAAGAAACAGAAGTTTTACATCCATGTGTTCTGGTACAGTACGAGTTGATTTCAATTTAATGTTACTGGTCAGTGTTGCTTTCAAAACCCTCCTTCATTAAATAGCGAGCATGTGGTTTCTCCGGTAGTGTCACCTGACCTTCCTGTCAGTTTTTCCTCTGTCTGCAGGCGAGACCAGGCGCCGCCGAGGTCTCCGGTGGCAGCAGCAGCAGACGGCGCCTGGCTCAGCCATCTCCACACCTGCGATCTCCTGACTGCAGCCTATAAAGCGATCTGAATGAACGAGGGTGGGCGCTGTGGGGTGGGGAGGGGGAGGCGACGAACATTAAGGCAAAGGGGAAAAACAAACAAACAAAAAAAAAAAACCCTTTAAAAATGTTTGTTGCCATTTTTTTTCTCCACGTGATCGTAGTTGGTGCTAAGGCCTCATGGCTGAAAGGAGCGAGAGTGCCAGATTGAATTTCCTCCAATTGTTCACATTCAGTCCCCTCTGATTAAAGAAGTATTTAACGTGGAGGGGGCAGTGGGCGTGTGCAGAGCTGCCGCTGAATAACCTGTACAAACAGCCTCCACTACAACAGGGCTACGGGTGGTTATTCGTTGGTAGCGAGAGCGAGCCCTTCGTATACAGACTACCCGACGGCGAGCGCTGCTCGTGCACACAAGGCATGCTAAAGAAACATTAATCGATACGTAAGGCAGCGACTTCTTGTACTTTCTGACTCCCTTTTTCACTTTTGCCCCGCCCCCCATCTGACGGGGAGTGGGTGAGTACATGTAGGGAAGAAAGGGAGGCGGCGTTGAGCAGCTCTGAATGAATTTGTTT
This sequence comes from Etroplus canarensis, assembly GCA_015106775.1. Classification (NCBI taxonomy): domain Eukaryota; kingdom Metazoa; phylum Chordata; class Actinopteri; order Cichliformes; family Cichlidae; genus Etroplus; species Etroplus canarensis. The sequence goes on along the minus strand of VUQH01042527.1, from coordinate 11,295 downwards.
TGTTTTGTTTTGTCAAGGCAGGTGTTGGTAATCATATCAAAAGACAGCGAGCGAGTAGGCAAGTAAAGCGAGGGCTGGAGTTGGGAGTTGGAGTGGGTGGTGGGCGGGTAGACGGGGAGGTGGATGCGGTGGGGCATGCTAAGAACAGCTGATTAACAGTGATGTGAATACAGTCACAATACACAACCATTGATACCATTATATAAAAAAGGCAAACAAAAGTTGATTGTACATTTGCTTTTCCACATGTACTTCATACTGAGAGAGGAAGACACCATTCGGGGGGGGGGGGGGGGGGGGGGGGGCAAAATTTTTCA
>VUQH01042527.1:0-10958 GCA_015106775.1 Etroplus canarensis | reverse complement strand
CGGGGGGGGGGGTAGGGGAGGGGGGGGGGGGGGGGGGGGGGGGGGGGGGGGGGGGGGGGGGGGCGGGGCTTAATCTCTTCAAGCAGCGAAAAACCGGGACAAAAAGAGGAAGCAGAGGAGGGCGGCGGGCGAGGGAGTAAGGTGCTACATGGCACAGCTCGGTGGGGCAAGTGGGTGGATGGACAGAGGTGGCTCGTGCGCAACCAATGAAACGTAGAGCAGGAAGGCAGGAGATGGACGGACGGACGGACAGACGGGAGGAGGAGGAAGAGGTTTGGTGCTGCTACTGCTGCTGCTACTGAGGCTGACAGAGAGGCGGGGAGGACGCCGAGGTGAGGGAGAGTTAAGACGAGGCGAGGCGGGAGGTAAGGCATGAGAGGATGAAATGCACGACAAAAACGAAGAAGGCAGAAATGGCGGTGGACACATGGCGGGGATGGGAGGAGGACGAGGAGGAGGAGGAAGAGGAGGAGGAGGAGGGGGGGCAGAGGGATTCCCACGCAGTCCCCCCCCCACTCCAGCTCCCCCAGCTCCAAACACAAAGGCCTCTTTTATTCTTTCCAGTCTTTCTTGATGTTCAGGTTCCACTCCCAGGACAGGTGGTCGTGCTTGTCGTCGTCAGTGAACTTGGATTTGATGACGTAGTTTCCGCGGGCCAGCATGCCTTTGGGCGCCTCCTCCACCGCAGTCAGGAAGTCATATTCGTTAGAACGCGGCCCGTAGCTGCCCACCATGTAGTCTGATTTGTCAACTGTTGATAAACGAGAGAAAACATATCAGTCGTGTTTATACGCCAACCCTCAGATCAGGTGTGTTTGATCTCAGTTTAGTTTTGAGGGTTTCAACAAATTTAAGACTTTTTTTTGTTTTTGTTTTTTTTTGTTTAAATTAGCCTGACCCCCTCAGAATGAGCTGATCAGCATTTGTACAATAATTTCCATCCATCATCTTCTGCCAGGTTTGGGATCAAGGGGAGCAAAGATGCCCAGACCTCCCTCTCCCTGGCCACCTCCTCCAGCTGTTCTGGGGGGGGTCACCTAGGTGTTCCCAAGCCAGCCGAGAGAAATATTCTCTCCAGCGTGTCCCGTGTCTGCCCCAGGGCCTCCTCTTGGTAGGACATGTCCTAAACACCTCACCTAGGAACCTAGATACCCAAATTATCTTCTTGGCCAGAAAAGGGTAAAATAATTTTAGTCATAATGTAGGCTAGAGTAATAGGAGAAAAATTATTACCATGATAATATTTTTCACATCAGTCGAAATTGATACAAATCTCGATTTGAATCAAATCTTTTCTGTCAAGCTAAGTGAGATGTGAAGATATCATCGGGTAAATTTTGACTTAAATATCATGTATCGTTTGTCAGAAATTAACCATGACACGTACTGTAGAACATTATACAGCTGTGTACCCTCAGCTGCTCTCTTGTATTCTCTCCAAGGGGTCGCCACAGCAGATTAATCTGCATTGGTAATTTGGCAGAGGTTTTACACTGGATGCCCTTCTGCCATAGTGAGAGGGGCTTGTGTCCCCACCTGGAATTAAACCAGGGGCCTTTCCCTTGTAAGGTGAATGTGTAAACAACTACACTTATTTAAATAAGATAGGTATATGTATGAAACTAAAATCTTATTTCTAAGCAGTCAGAAGCTTTCAAGATTTACAGCAGAACAATAAAGTTGTTGGTAAACTCCAACTAAAATAAAATCTTAATTCTAAAATTCTGAAATCTTGACTCTAATAAAGCTGTCAGGTTTTACAGGAGAACACAAGTCATTAGTCAGTTCAAACAATTTCAAATAATCCGCCCCTGTGCTGCATCCTTTGTTTTGTAACAATTTAAAACTGTTAAATCTATACAAACTTACAAAGACCGAGACAAAAACATCGTGTTTATATCCTCAGTAAAAATTCAGTCCAGGGGATCAAAGATCTTCTGTCAGTCCTAAAGTCATGACTTCACCTGTGTGGTCTTCAGGGTGGGATAGATGGCTGTTCAAAACAGCTTGCAGCGTATGAAATCTCTCCTTTTTGTCTACATTTTGAAACCAGGCTTATCTAAAAGTCATGGTTCCTTTAATTAATATTATTTAATACAGCCACATTTTGACACTGTAGTTTAAGGCTGTGAATTGGAGAAACGACATCGGTGTTCACATGTTCTTAGGCCAGGGGTCTCGAACCTGAGGCTCCGGAGTCACTCATCTGCAGCTCTTTAGTGGCTCCCTGAGACTTTGACAAAATACTTGATGAATATTAAAATAAGCAATGGTTGGTTATTTATTTATATATTTTTTTAATATTCATTCCTCAAAGAGATTCTTTACAGTCTCCATTTGTAAAGCTGGTTAAAAAAAACTATTTAAAATTTTAGTTCCATATTTTCATGAATGTAACAAAAACTTGGCTTAACTGGAGTGGAAATTTAACTGTGATCCTCTGTTATACTTAACAGGCTGCATCACCTTCATTATGAGGCTCAAATATGTTTTATGGTTCCATACAGATTTTTTTTAAGCAAGAAATCACTCAAAAAAGGCTCCTTTGATAGTAAAGGTTGTCGACCCATGCTCTAGGACAAAAAGGGTACTGTGGCCCCCTGGTGGATGTTGAAGATACTGCAGTTGGGCCATAAGAGGTTTAAATAGGAATATACTATTTTAAAAGTAACATTATGTACTTACTATTATTATTCATTTTCTCATATATTTTTAATCCTTGACTTCTTTTATAGCTTGTCATCAATTAGAAGAACTTAATTTGGAAAGTAAAACTGATAATGGAGAATCAAGTTCAACCAGTAAATCATGAGAAACACAAAGGAAATACTTAATTTTCTGCTAGCTGGCTGATCAGAGCTGTGATTGAAGATTTTGGGTGGACTGCAGAAGATATTCACATTTCAAACTGGGCTACAGAGGTCTGAAGTTTGGGCCTGGCTGTTCTTTATAATAGTCTGGACATCACCACACTGATAAAATAACTTGTTAGGTCCTGAAGATTATTTTGAAAAGGCCAAGGAGGGTCTCAGGATCAGACTGCTGGTAATTTTGGCATACGATGTCTAGTCCCCTTTATTCACTTTACTAAACTTTAGAGGGGAGGGTGTCCCCCATAGTGTAGTGGTTTACACATTCGCCTTACAAGTGAAAGGTCCCTGGTTTGATCCCAAGTGGGGATGCAAGCACCTCTCACCAGGGAGGGTTGCATCAGGAAGGGCATTCGACATAAAACCTCTGCCAAATTACCAATGTGGATTAATCTGCTGTGGCGACCCCTTGGGGAGAATAGAAGGGAGCAGCCGAAGTTGTTGTTGTTGTTGTTTGTTTGTTGGTTTTTATTTTAAAATTAACATTAGAGGGGAACGTTCAGCACAGTGTCCTCGTCTCCTGACTCAGATCCTCCGCTGAGCCCAAGATCCTCTGTGATCCAGGACCTTTCGTGAACTTAAACAGAAAGGATTTTGAAGAACTTTCATTGTTCAATCAAGGTTTAATGCTTGTATATTTCAGTTCAGTCAATACATTTTAACTTATGTTTAATCAAGGTAAAGAACTTAATGTACCAATAAAAACACATTAAAAATCTTTCTTAATGTGAGAAGTATTTGGTGGCCATCTTTCAGACTGGGTTTTTTTTTGCTGGAGAGCCAAAGAGAAATCCACATATTAAAATTATCTGTAAAATAAGCTCGTTTCAAGTCATGTCCCCCAACACCCCCGTATGAACCAGGAAAACCACTGATTTAGCATCTACAGCTGGGCTGGATAAACTGTCATTAGCTGGTGTGAATGTTTGTATATAAAAAGACTCACTGGCAACACAACTAACACGAGGCTATCGTCCCGGCTCTTTTGTTGTGGCAGGCTGCCTGGTTGTTAGCAGACCAGGTTAGGGGCTATTTACAGTATTTCCACGTGATCAGCTGATGCTCAACATTTAAACTGCAGCTTTTTTTTTTTGGCAGGAACCGAATCTGACCAATAAATACTGAAGAAGCGCTGTGTTTGTAGAGAAGTTGTCCACTCACTTTTCATTCCTTTCCTGAACGTCTGTTGCACATATTTCAGCCCCGACACGATCTCCCTGTTCACCTGAGGGTACATAAACATTTTGACAGACGTGAACATAAGATTTAAAAGTTAATCCCTAAAATTTTCTAAATGTATATTACTTCACAATGATATTAAGAATCTGTTAAAGCTGGTAAGCTCTTTTCCAAGACCAATCGTTAATGAATTTGTCATGATGTACACTGCAGCTTTAATGGCTTTTGCTGGTCTTAAAATGTGTGTTATAATTGTGACTGTTTTTAACACCTCTCTCTTTCAGATAAATAACACATTTATTTTCCTCCTCAAGAGTTACATGAGGCTCAGCTCTAGTTCACTGCAATAAACATCTCCATGTTTTTAATATCAAAGGCTCACAGAGCAGCAATCTGCAAACAAAGGGCTTCTGTGCCAACAATATTTCTGCAAATTGTGTCTTAGAGGGCATACATTCATTCCTATTCAGTGACCTAAATATCAGTTTTGAAAACATCACTACTGGTGTGAGACTCACTGCCATGTTTTCATACAGGCTGCAGTTAACAAGGACAGATGCACTCATTCCCACTAGCAGTTCTCACCTTAAAGCTGATCTTTATTCTGTATTCTACTCCCTCCTTCAGGACAAAGGCCTGCTTCTTAAAGGCATCCAGGTCTCCTGTTACAAACAAAAAACGCAGGAATCAATATTTGGTTCATCAGAAATGCTAACAGTGTTTCCCTTCACATAAACTTTACTTTAATGACATCTATCCATCCATCCTTTTTGAACTCTCAGACATTGCTTTTCCTTATTGGCTGGCTCTCTGCTTCATTCAATATGACCCGACACAAGCGACTGAGCCCATAAACTCATGAGGAAAGTGTTTACAGAGGTCAGGGCCAACAGACTTCTACACATAGTTCCCACATGACGTCACAACATACAAGCGGCTGCCATTGGTATAGGCAAGCTGTAGGCAGCTGTGCATTCAGGACACTTGAGGAAACGTTGCCAAACCAACCATTAACAAACTGATTGTACACCTCCAGTGACTTGTAGGCCTGGAATTGCTCACTGGTATAAAAGCTGAACGCCAACGCAAGATAATGTACATGTCATAGTACTGAATTGGTGGCAACACTGAAACTTCATGGTTCAGCTTTTCCTTTGCTAACGAGTATGGATCCACGCCGATTTTCTCATCGTATCTCTTTCTATCCTCCATACTTAATGGTTCTACATAGTCTTTCTCCTTTTGCCTTTTCATGATTTTGATCAAAAGTCGAATCCGACATCAAAACAGTTTAAAATTCACTGGGGAAATAAACGGCAGTGTGTGTAAACAAGTACAGCTTGCCAACAAAGATGGCGTCGCTGAGGCGGTCACGTGACAAAAAAAGTTTTTATCTTGATAATTCAATCACAGTAATTTATTCATTGTTTTTTTGTAGATCTCTCAGTTTGCAGACATTTACATGTTAAAAACCCTTATATTTCACTATATTAAATAAACAAGCACAATAATTGTATAACAGTATAATGCTGACTGTTAAATAATTCTAAACACTAACAGAGTTTTATCACTGGCCTATGATGAGTTAATTAATTCTGATACAATTGGGCATAATGCTCATGTAGATCAACTTTTCTTGATTTGGATCATTCTGCAAAGCATTTATATGCAGTGTCTCCATGGTGTAGTAGTTAACATATTTGCCTTGAAAGCAACAGATCCCTGCTACAAGCTCTTTCTGCAATGGGAGGATTGGGTCAGGAAGGGCATCTGGTGTAAAATCTCAGCCAAATTACCTATGTGGATTCATCAGCTGTCATGACCCCTTGGGAAAAAAATGGAACAGCCAAAGATTTAATGCCAAAAGTTTGTATTTCACAAAAAGTTGAGGTTTGTAGAGTTTTAAAACATTCATAGATGTCCATGTTCTCGTCTGACTTTGGGTTAAACAGTCAAACATTTTGCATACCTGCTCAGCTGCTTGTACTCACGCACAGGATTAACATGCTGCTGCGTACAGTGAGCACTGAGCTACTATTTGAGCCTTAAAGATTATATTTTTCAAGTAGTTTACATGCTAGCTAAGTGAAACTACTAATAGTATAGAATGTCAGATTTCACTACTGTGCGTTTGCTTTCTGTTCACCCAAATAATGTAGACAACTGTCCCTACAATACTTTAATACTAAAAAAACAAAAAAATATAAAGTACTGTCACATATTTTTTATGATTTGTTTGCAGATTTATGACCATTTATTCCCATCTCAGGTGATGCTCTCCTTCGGAAGGCAAGTCTAAAAGTGTGTGCATCATACTGAGTGTTCTTTGTCATGGCTCTACAAGCCAGGTTGTGACAACATATAGAATTGTGGAAAAGTCCTGAGCCACTCCCCATTTCTTCATATTATGTTAGAAAAATGGGAAATAGGTGCAATGATTAACTGAAATGTGCAGACATGAATGAAAATACAGTAGATAAGGCAAAGACAGATTCTGTACAATTCTAATAAGCTTGAAAGTCAATATTTAGTATGACCACCTTTATTCTTCAACACAACGTGAACAAGCTTTCATATAATTCTTTTAGGTAATCTTCAGAAATAATTTTCCAGGCTTCCTGAAGGAAATTCCAAGCTCTTCTTTGGATGTTGGCTGCCTTTTTTCTGTTTTCCGTCAGGATGATCCCATACTGCTTCAATAATGTTGAAGTCCGTTCATTACTCTTTGAGACCTGCTGTCACTGATTTTTCAGTCCATGTGTTATGTAATTTGGCATGCCTCAGCCTTTCCCCCCGTTTCCCTTCCATAAGAATGGCTTTTTGACAGCCACCCTTCTACTGAAACCATTTCTGATGAGACTTCGGCAAACAGTAGGTGGATCAACTGCCAGATGCATCTCTTAGGTCCTGTGTCAGATCTTTGCTGGATTTTTTTCCTGTATCTTTAGAACATCACTTTCAGATATTGTTAATTTGCTGTAGATAGTTTTTTTAGTCCTGACACTTCTTTTGCCCTCCATTTGTCAAGTTTCCTCAAGTTCTTTAAGGACACACTGCACACTACGCCAAGATACGCCAAGTTTTGGGTTAGCAGCTCTTTGGGAATCACCTTGTTGGTGCAAAAATAATTTTTATGCCTGTCAAACTGTTATTTTGGCATTTTTCCTAGATTCAACTAAAGAAATTGGAACAAACGATGCATCTTTATGACAGGCTGCTGGTAACAAAGTGCCTAAAGGTACAACTTAAAACTGGCGCTTTGATAAGTTGTCTGTTATGTGTAGATGCAACACTGATTCATGCCTTGCGTTAGGTGCCTTTTTAATGCTTAAATGAGTCATGAGTTAATGAGTTAAGTGGCTTATCAAACAGAAAACATTCTTCTGAAAACGATCAGGTTACAAGGACTAGACTGGAAACGAGTGATAAAGCAGCCGATGTCCAAAGGAAAAATTTTGAAAGACCTTCAGAAAGCCTGGAGAACTATTGCTCAAGACTAAGGCTGGATCCTTGGAAGCAAAAGATAAAAAAATGAGGGGCAGCTCAAGATTTTTGCATCATGCTGTAGAGACAGACACTCCTAACAGTAATCATCCCGTGGGCTGATAGGAATAAATATTTGTGGGTTTCCAATGTAGTCACACCAGTGACGTGAGGCAAAACTTCATTTGTTTGGTGTGAATGAATCATAACACATCCACCTTTTCTCTATTTGAATTACATTTAAAGCTATGAATAAGGAAATCCACTGTCAAAAGACATGAATAATTGTCTTAAATATTCAGGCTTAAAATTACTGACCAAAATAATGGCAAACACAGCCGTTTTGACTTACTCATGGCAATAACACATTTACATGTCTTATTTTGTTTCCTACAATCAGTGAGTCCACAGGCCTCTAAATGTGTCTCATGATCCCCTGGGTGCTGACCACCATGATGACTGTCAATGGCCTGTAGTTCCCAGGCCTCTTAAAAAAGGCTGCTCAACTGAGAGTTAGTTTCTAGCAAGTTCCTGCTGAGCCAAGTATATGTCCTCCTCTTCCGCACATGATAATCCAACATCAGGAGGAAAGCCTTTGTAGCAACAAATTTTGGCAGAAACTAATATTTTTATGCTCAGTCACTTTGTGTTACATTTTTATTTTCTGCTGCTGAGGTACTTCTGTAGCATGCCTAATCTTAGTTTCTTCCTTCTCATCTCTACAAGCTTCCCAACATTGCAGTCTATGATTGCAGGGGTGCTAATCTTAAATTTTAGGTCATTTTTTTGTTTTACATTAACATTTATTAGAACTCAAACTGTGAGGCTGCACTGTATCGCTCCTCAGATAAGACGGCAAATGGAATGTCAAAATTTTAAAACTAGCTCCCCATGCGATCACTGAAAGCATATTCCCAAAAGACCCCAATTCCTTCATGAATGCTGACCTGACCCCACATGATATGATGTGAGGCCTGATGCCAAGGTCAGTTTGGCTTTTTCCCTTTTTTAATGCCTATAGGATGACTGGATGGAAGAGCCAGCGTATGCAGCAGCTAAGTTTATTCCAAACCAGCCCTGAAATTTTTTTTTTATGGATTTCAGCCACAGGAATTGCAGTCACCATGTAAGTAAATGATCCTAAGCTCAATTTGGTTTTTGTTTCATGTGGACTGGATAAACAGTCACAGACACATGACTAAAAATGGTTTTACCAATTTCAGCAGCAGCAACAGCAGATGGCAGTGGCAACAGAAACGACAAGGGGTCACAGTGAACGTGTATGATCCCACGATCAATTTGGTTTTTGTGTTTAAAAAAAAAAAAAACTTTACACACAACACCACCTAGTGGCCAATCCTTACTGAAAATTGAATCAGTTCTAGATCTCAAGGGGCTCCATCCCTGTGCCAAAATTCAAAATCCTGCATCAAATAATTTTTATGCTACTGCGATGACAAAAAGGATTTGTGACGGCAGCAGCACTGATGATTACATCATATCCCTGCTTTTCAGAGATATAAATATTAGTTTCAAGGACTTTCCATTAAAAGGTAGAATGTGTTTATTTCATGTCCAAGTATGAAGACAATGGGAGTAATTCAGTTTAACATCTCCTGAGGGTGGGAATATTTGGTTTCCGGGATATTTTCAACATTAACAAGAGTCCAATTCATGATGGAATACTTTTTAAACCTGAAAATATTTGGGTTTAAAGCTAAACAAATGAATGCCACTGAGGGCCATCTGTGACTTTAAAATAGAATAAATGGCAGGCTTTTTCAAAAAGTCACAATCAGCCCCAATAGACTGTTTTGCTTTTTTTTTACTGTGTGGGCAGTCATTACTTTAGCTGAGAAACAGAGAAAAGCTGCAGTGAATTTTAGACACAGGACAGAATGCTCTGGACTGATCCAAAACTAGGCCAGCTGGGCCAAAAGCTGCTCCAAAGACAAGGAGACAATTCACAACTACAAATTTTAACTCTTTCATTTTTAAGGTATGCTGAGTAAGTGGTGTTGGATGAAAATATAATAAGCAGAGTCAGCCTAATACTTTCAGGGCTTTAAAACATGATATAAAATGATGTGAGGAAACTGTGATGAAGAACATGCTGGCGATTTTGGCTGTTCGGCTTGGCCTCAAGTCTCAGTTCAGCTATTAATCTTTGCCATATCCCTCACTGGAACTCTGACAAGTAGATTAGAGTTTTACTGGCCCCTTGTATATTTTAAATGGTAAATGGACTGGTACTTATATAGCACTTTTCTACTTTAACTGAGCACTCAAAGTGCTGTTTTACTACAAGCCTCATTCACACGCATTCAAACAGTGCTTTATTCTACGCCTTAAGCGCATTTTAACTATCACGCACATATGGATGCATCAGGAGCAATTTGGGGTTCAGTGTATTGACCCCTGTAAAACCCCCCCCCCCCAAAAAAAAAGAGAGGGAGAGAAACAGTAGGGATCCTAGACTCCCTCTAAACACATTACCGCTACTTATATACTATGATAAAATAACAAACTCTCCAGCCACATAGTCTGAGAGATTAGCAGGTGTTGAGCACTTGATAAAAAATGTGTGTGTTTAGCTCAGATTTAGAAAAGTCACAGTTTATGTTTGAGGTCACTTGGGTCTTTCTAAAGTTTTTGTATGAGCTCAGGCCATGGTGGAACTCAAGAGTGGATCGGGATGCAAACTTTAACCATCCTGAGGGAGCGTGTTCACTGCCGCCCAAAAGTTTGGGATCACTTGCAAATTTCATTGTTTTTTTTAAAAGAAAAAACATTTTCAAGCAATTTACAAACAATTTTATTCATTACACAAAGAATTTTATCCATTTTTTAATCAATTTCACAAAATTAAAATTAATCAGATGATATTTAAAGAATCTTCTTCTCTCAGCTGCTCCCGTTAGGGATCGCGGATCATCTGCCTCCATCTCACCCTATCTCTTGCATCCTCTTCCCACACACCAACCCTCTGCCCTTCTTCACTATATCCATGAATCTTCTCTGTGGTCTTCCTTGTCTCCTCCTGCCTGGCAGCGCCATCTGCAAAATCCTTTGTCCAATATATCCACTATCCCTCCTCTGAACCTGTCTAAGCCATCTCAGCCTTGTCTCTCTGACTTTATCTCCAAACTTCTCAACCTGAGCTGTCCCTCTGATGTACTCATTTGTAATCCTGTCCATCCTGGTCACTCCCAGTGAAAATCTCAACATCTTCAGTTCTGCCACCTCCAGCTGCACCTCCTGCCACGGTCTCCAAACCATACATCATATCAGGTCTCACTACCATCTTGTAAACCTTCCCTACACTCTTGCTGCTATCCTCCTGTCACTTGTCTCCACCCACTCCACCCTGCCTGCACTCTGTTCTTCACCTCCCTTTTGTGCTCTGTCCATCGCTTTGGATGGTTG
>VUQH01042526.1:0-30786 GCA_015106775.1 Etroplus canarensis | reverse complement strand
CTTTTCTACCAAAGACTGACATCATTGACAGAACAAAGAGTTTTGTGCTACAGATCCAACCGGACTAGAATCATCTGGCTCCTCCGCTGCTGCTGACGTCTGAGACAATGAGGTCCTGTCCTGACTGTAGACTGTAGATATACCATGACATCACAGATTGGTTAGTGACATCCTGTTTTAATGCCTCTGGTGGAGCGTGTTTGTAGTCCTCTTGGTTATGATGGTGAGGTAGAGACTGCCAGCAACGTAGCCCCCAGAGACGGTCAGTCCCAGAGACCATCGAACGTCAGTCCACCAACCTGTTGCAACAAAAGGTAAAATAACCATTGGCAACGTGAAGCGGGTGAGTCCAGAGGTAAACTTTCTCAACTTTGAGGAAGGATTGACACAGCTTCCAGTGGAAGATACCGCCAGTGGACATATGAGGGAGTAACTGGAGCCTTGAATGTCAACTGTCAACCAACAGCCAGCTACAGGCGAACCTCTTCATATGAACTGAGTGGAAGGTAGTTTAGGTACTTTCTATTGGCCAGATGTCCATCTTTACGAACACAGGCTATAGTTGTGGATCATCAGCCACGATAACACTGGACTCAGTGGTTCTGCATTGAAGTGTGCCAAACTCCACCCACTGTGGTAATGTCAGAGTGACCATCAGGAGGCTGTGGTTAGTGTCACCTAGTTTTTATTTGTCACTTAGTTCACTTTAGGCACCAAAATTTAAAATTATGTAAAGGTTATGGATTGAGAGAGATATACTTTATTCATGTTGAAAAAACTAAGAGAAAATAACAGCAGAGAAGAGACCAACAACGTAACCACCAGAGACGGTCAACATCAGTGAAATCCAGCAACTTGTGTGGTTCAAGAACTCCTAACTTTGAAGTTAACCATTAAAGTTACATGAAAGATGTTACTATATAAGGGGGTAACCGGAGACTCAAATGTCAACTATTGACCAACCATCAGCTACATGCAAATCTCTTTATAAGTGGATGGAGCTGAACGGGTGGTGACATTAAGACACTTTTCATTGGTCGGACATTTCAGGCTTTGATGCTGTGACCATCTTTATAAACACATACACTGGTTAACAGATGAGGTCAGGCAGGAGTCTCCGTGGACTATGATGTTTGCAAATGACATTGTGATCTGTAGTGAGAGTAGAGAGGAGAGCCTGGAGAGGTGGAGGTATGCACTGGAGAGAAGAGGAATGAAAGTCAGTAGAAACAAGACAGAGTACATGTGTGTGAATGAGAGGGAGGCAGGTGGAACAGTGAAGATGCAAGGAGTAGAGGTGGCGAAGGTGGATGAGTGGAGCAGGGACAGTGGACATATTGGACAAAGGATGTTGAAGATGGAGCTGCCAGGCAGGAGGAGAAGAGGAAGACCACAGAGAAGGTTGATGGATGTAGTGAAGGAGGGTTGGTGCGAGGGAAGAGGATGCTGGGATAGGGTGAGATGGAGGCAGATGATCTGCTGTGGTGGAAGAAGAAGAAGAGTCTGATTGTGGATCCAAAAACTCCTGTCTGAAGTCCTGGTGGTGAAGAAACCACCAGGAAGCCGTAGTTTGAGTCACCTTGTTTTTATTTGCCATTTGGTTTGGTTTTGGCGACGAAACCGCTTAAGATAAGAAAAGGGTCACGTTTGGGGTGAAATTCATCTCCTCCCACCAACTGAAACATAATGAGGAGAAGCCAGTGGATTCAAATGTCAGCTGGGCGTTTTGCGTGTGAGTGGGGAGACGAGCTTCCACGTCTCTGTACGTCAAACTGTCTCTAAAAACAGAGAAGAAGGATTTCAATAAAGCAAAGAAAGTTGGGCTCAGGTTGATGTTTACGTTGCATAACTGCATGAACATCAAAAACGCAAAAAACTGGCGAAGACAGAAGCTGAAATGAGTTTTTCCATGTGTGCTGCAGAGTGTTCATGAGTGGGAGAAAGCCGGGCGTAAGTGTGTCGCCGAGTGTCGCCGAGTGTCACCTGTCACAGCAGCTCCTCACCACTTCCTGTTCCAATTTGAGACGACAGAGGAGGAAGATACAAGCTTGCCTCAGTCGAGCCGCCTCACTGCCTTGAACCCGGTCTGAAGAAACGACGTCTTCTGGGGAAACTGCTTCGGGATGGAGCTCCAGGTGTGGATATTTGGCCTGCTGGTCCTCGTCTCTGTGGTCCCTCCTGCTGGTAAGACCTCCCAGCACACGTTTGTCACTTTGAAACCTCACAAACAGGAGTGTCACAGATACACTGACTTCCCTGATGGGTGCAAGAAATCCAAACTAAAGCAGATGTTAGAAATAAGTCATGAAACACGTTAACGGCATCATAAACCTGACCGAAACTTGGATCCTGGATCAGATCCTGTTTGTGCTGGTTTTTCAGCCTCAAAGAAAACATATTGTGAACGGAGTGGTGAAGCGTTTTTAACGGTTAGTCAAAGGCTTGGAATGTGTTAAACCAGTTTTCTGAACAAACAAAGCAGGTTGTGACCTTCAAACGGCTCTGAAGTATAAAATTATTACCAGGTACGGCTTTCTAAAAACCACGTTTGACAGGACAGAGTCAACTGAAAAATGTTTCTCCCCCTTTTTTAGAGAAATTTAAAATGTTTTCAAACTGCAGAACAATTTAAAACCGTGCGGACTTTAAGGTGAAATATGACTGTAGGTTTCTGGCAGCCATGTTGGGTTTTAACATATGTGAAGTTTATTTCAGTCGAGTTCTGAGGGTAAAAGTCTCATTTCTGTCTTCATGTGACTGAAGTTAGATTTTAAAAACATATCATTAGCTACATAAGCTCGAAAGCCATAAATGTGCTGACCCTGACGTGTCTGATCAGCACTTTAGCTAATCTGCTGTTACAAAATTTACAGTAAATTACTGGAAGCTTTTGTTGCCAGTCACCGTAAAAAATATACTGAAGTTATGTACTCTTCCTTTACGGTAGTTTAACGTCTCTGCTATGGTAATGTACTATCTTAGATTTTACGGTCTATTACTGTTGACGTTTGACAGCTTTTTACCGTAATTTTATGGACATTTTTTTGAAGTGTGTGAAGTTCAAAACAGCACATCAACATCCAAACCCCAACAAGTGCCTACATCCTGTTTAGCTGTCAAAATTACAAACCCACTGTGCTCTCCAGGTTCCTTAACTCTGACTACTTTAAAAATCCAACAGTGGCCTCGTCGCCTAAACTCATCAAAGGATAAAAATGACACTGAAAGCATTGTAGAAATCTTAACTTTACTGTAAACTGTTGCTGATCCTAAGATCAAATGAACATGTGCCAGAGTGTTACGTAAAAACCGTTTTAAACCAGCTCGTTTGTGCTTTACGCGCCAGTTTAGAAAAGCAGTTTAAATGAAGTCACAGCAGTTAGATTAGTAAATAAACAATTCTCCAGCAGTTCATGTAAGTTTAACGTATCAAAAGTCCCGTTCAAACCAACCAAATTTAATAGATTTAAACTTAAGATGCCATCATGAACTGTTTTAATCCCTCCAGCTGGAGACCACACACACACACACACACACACACACTATTCACGCAGCGTGCAGTGAGGGAGGTCGGCGAGCAAGGCTGCCATTTCAGGCACCAGGGAGCAATGCGGGGGCTCGGTGCCTTGCTGAAGGGCTCCTCGGCAATCCTCAGGGGGTGACTTCTTTTTGGCCTGGTCCTCCGCCACATATGGGTCCAGGGCAGGTCTTGGATGGCCACCGAGCCATGGTCCTCTGAGCTGCTGACGCCCCAGTTAGATTAGAAATGTAGTTCAAGCCAGTCAAATTTAAGGGAATTAATTTATTTTATTCAATCTGGAAACTTCTTTGAGGCCTGTGATTTTAAAACAGAATCTATTAAATAAAACAATTTACAAAAAATCAATTACAGTTCATTTGGCCAAGCGGTACCAAAGAACCCATTACTGTGACGCACATTGAAGACTTCCACATGGTTCAACATTCAAAACTTACTTCCAAAGTCTGATATGACCCACAGGGAGGGTCAAGCACAGACGTGTCACCTCATAAAATATTAACATATAGCAACAACTTTCAACCATCCAAGGTCTGGAGCCATACAGAACAGTCTAGACCATCAAATGACCAGATTAGACCAGTTTAAAGGCCTGTTTAGGCCAGACAAAGTCCAGTTCAACCCAGCCACATTTCAGTGTTAATTTAATTTATTTAATCTTGAAAAATCTTTTAAAAAACCTAAAAATCACAGTAATATACAGATATATTTAATGATGAGGATACAAGGGTAGTGTAGGAGACACAAACCAACAGAAACTTCTGAACGAGTTCCAACTGCTGAGAGCAAAAAAACTCAAAGCGTTTCTTCAAACCTGAGGACAGAACGTAGGGCCTGAGTTTGATGTGGCCCAGAAGGCCAGTCAAGCTTGGAAGTGATGTAAAACAGCAACTTCTCAATGGCAACCTGATAAAATATTAACACTTACCAAAGGTCCAAGATCCAGAGTCACAGATACCAGTCTAGACCATCACATGACCAGATCAGGCCATTGAAAGACCAGTTTAAAACTGACAAGTGTGCACCAAAGTTCAGAGTTAAATACCACTTTCACTGGTCATCATTTAAACCAACAGTTCTGATCATTGGAAATCCAGTTTAAATTAAAACGATCGAAGGTATTATAAACCAGTTTAATTTAAAGATCAGCTTCAAACATTATCAAGAATGAAAGACACATTTAGACCATTAGAAGTGCAGTTTAAATCCACCAGGTTTTAGAACATCAGATTAAAACATCTAAGCATCGAACAAATATGGGTTCTACATTTTCTAGAATTAAAGACCAGTTTGGACTATCAGAAGTCCAGTCTAAAGCTGCTGAAGTTTAAGGATTTAAATACCATTAAAAAGAAGTTTAAACCATCTGAATATTGGTCAAATGACGAGATAAACCAATGAAGGCATCTGGTGCTGATTTAAACTAAACACCAGTTCAGTCAATTTGAAAACCATTTTAAAAAATCTACATTTTCAAGAATTAAAGGACAGTTTGGACTAGCACAAGCCCAGTTTGAATCCACCAAAGTTTACGTCATTGAATACCATTAAAAATAAGTTTAAATATTGGTCAAATGATGGGTTCAAACTCACAAAGGCCTCCGGTGACAATTTAAACAAGATATTAGTTCATTCCATTTAAAAACCAGTATAAAACAGCTACATTTCCAGGAATTAAAAGTCCAATTTGATCTGACCAAAAATTATAGCGCTAAATACCTGATTGAACAATTAGTTAAATGTTAAACGATGAGCTCAAACCAACGAAAGCTTCCAGTTCAGCCCATTTATAGACCAGTTTAAACTGATCAAAAATTAGAGCAGTAAATACCAGAGTAAATGATCAAAATCAAGTTCATGTCATCTAAATATCGATCGAATGGTGGGTTCAAACCAACAAAGGCCTCCGGTGCTGAGTTACACGAGAGGTCGGTTCAGCTCCGCTGTGGGCTGAACCATTTTTAAGCAGCTTTCAGGGGGCGATTAAAAGGCAACAGTAGCTTCTCAAACCATGGGGTGTAATTTTCTTTAAATTAGGTTTATACGTTCGGCTTAAACAAAGAGACAAAAGGCTCACAAATGTAGAGTTCATCCCGCCTCCATTTTACAGACTGGCACACCGCAGCCCGGCAGGTGCTACACGTTCACACTTTAAAAGACATTTCCACAGTACGGTAAAACAAACATTAGTTCACACCTTCCTGAATGAGAAAATAAAGCTTAAAGACTGAGGAAACATTTACAACTCAAAGTGCACAAATCCCGCTTGACGCTTTGGTTTCTGTCTCTCAGATTTCATGACAAAATGAAGTTGGTGCTGCAGCGCCGTGAGGCGTGGTGCTCGGCACTTGTGGCTTCAGTGCTTCCTTATTAAGTGCTGTTTTTCAGCATTACCTAAGTGACAGATGACCCGCGGGCGTTTGCCAAGGCCTGTTCATCAGTAAACGCCCCCTAAGTTCACACAGTAATTACAGACGTGAGGTATTTTAAACGCCTTAAACAGAATTAGATTTCTGTTTGGTTTTCTTGGTTATTAAATGGTTTTAAATGAGCTAAACTGGTAATGATGCTCTGAGAAGATAAACTCATGAATTACAGCTGTTTAAAACGTGTCGATTCTATTTCCTGAATATCTGCAGTCTGTACGTTTTATTCTATATTACAAATGTAACAACACTGATCAGCAAAACCAGACCACAGGCCCACTTTGTCAGGCGTATTTCAGCCACATCTGACACACAAAACATCAGCCGGCGCCGTAACTGAGCCATAAATCCCAAAGTAGACCTGATCACACCCAGATGGGGTTTTTAATGCTCTTTTGGGGGTAAATAAACAGCAGTGAATTACAGTCATATGACCGATAAGGGTCTAGTCAGCATTTTAAAGTGAGCAGTGAGGGTCTTCTCTGTCAGCTAATGTGGAGATGAAGCGCAGCCGTTTAAGACTTGTGGCTTCTGCTTCCTGAATGGCTGCCGTCACCTTTTCTTCCAAACATGTAAGAAAGTGAAAACCAAGCATGCTCTATTCAAACAGTGGAAGAAAGGACTTTTTGTGGGACGTCGCAGGTGTTTGGCGTTTTCTTTGGGCCACGACGGCTGACGAGTGCCGCAGGTCCACCTTGTACAGATCGCAGGAGTTCTGTGGCGACTGGGCCTCCAAAAAAAGGAGCTGGAAGTGCCCAAAGTAGCCCAGATTAGACTCAAATGTGCCTGCTGTGGCCTTTGTAAGGCACTTTTTCTTTCATTAAAATGTAATGACCATGAAGGCATCTCAGACCGTTTACTGAACCTTTAATCTGAGGACGACGGCCTTCGTTTTAAGTTAAGGGGCGAAAATGAAGATTCAAAGTGCAGCCGTTTAAGACTTGTGACTCCTGTTTCCTGTATAACAGCACTCTGCTGTTAAACCCCAAAACACTATTCAAACAGTGCAGGCAGGCTAAAGGTCTTCTTTGTGTTGTTTGGTCCACATGTGCAGTTTTTTTGGGCTGACCGTCCACCTGATACAGGCCAGATGTCAGGTGTGTAAGTAGCCCAGGCCAGAACCAAATGTGCCCGCTATTTGGATTTTAAAGCACTTTGTGTGGTCTCATGTAAGGACCCCTCAGCATCCCAAACCTTCTAATGTGCCTTTAAACTGACAAGCGGGGGTCTTCTTTTTCAATGAAGGGACGAAAATTAAGATTCAGAGATAAAATGAAGTCATGAACTGCAGCTGTTTAAGACTTGTGGCTTCTATTTCCTGCATAACTGCACTCTCTCAGCTTTATTTTGAGAGTCTAATAATTCAGTTAACTCCATTCAGAATTTTTTTTTGCTCTAAAGTAACAAAGTTTTCTGAGTCTGATGATTTTTCAGACAAATTTGGCTCAGATGTGCCGTGTTCTTCGGCCTCGGGCCCACCTCACACCGGTCAGGTGTGTCGTAACATTTGAGCTTTATCTGTCCCACAAAACATCAGCCGAAGTGAGCTCAGAGTGGTCCAGACTAGCCCAGAATCAGTGCTTTTAGTGCACTTTGTGTCGTTTATGTGAAATAATCAGCACTGGTTCGAGTGCCGTGGTCTAGAATCTCCTCAAACATTTTACTATACATTTAAACTAAGGGCCAGTGAGGGCCTTCTCTATGAGCTAAGGGACCAAATAAACCTCTATGTTCAAAGCTCTGGAATATTATTAATAACAAAGAAGTTCTAGAGTCTAACAGGAAGGTTTAGACCATCAAAAGATGATTTCCTAACCATAAAAACAGGGTTCAAGTCTTCTGTCGTCTTGTTGGCTGTACAGTCTAAAGTGTCTGATGTATAAAGGCACCATTGCAGTTGTGTTTTTGTAGTTAAAGATAAATCACTGACCACAAAGAGTGAAGCCCCCTCTTCAGGAAGCAGCTCTGCGGTTTCCTTACCTGCCACTCTTAAAGCGTGTCTCCCAAACTGAGTTGTGCTTTGGCTCAGTGTGGTGGCCAAAGAGCTGCTCGGGGCGCCACTTTCAGCCCCCGCGAAGGAAACACCCCAGTTCAACGGGAGGGTTAAAAGAAATGAAAAGATTACAGAAAAAGCAGCTCAGATGAGGGTCGGCGACATGCAGACCCTCGGCCAATTTTTACTGCTGTCTTTTCTCTGTCCAACGATGGACAGGTTGAAGCTGATGTGGCAGGAAAAGATTGAGCAGAGTGAGAAATTAAACACAAAGCAGAGGTGACAAACTCAGCATGCATGTTTGTAAGACAGAGCGGTGAGGTGCCCTCGATTCTTCTTCAGGTGTTCAGAACTAAACTGCCGACTCCGACACCACAGCGGCACATTTGCAGACACGTTTCAGGTTTCCTCAAACTGTCAACATCAAGCTGGCTTCTTTTTTTGGTATTAACTTCACCAGAAGGTCCAAATGCTCCTCAGCAAAGAGACAAAAACCAGCCACGTTCGTAAAGAGGCATCAAATTCAAGAAATGCTACGTGCGTGTTTAAGTTTAGCTCTTTTGGCAAAAATGCAGTTCTAACCACATCTGCCCAAACCTGGGACACCCTAAAAAGCCAGCACTTGGAGGATTGAAGCTGGTAACCACCCGAGCTGAGACAGAGAGGGTACAAATGTGAGCTATCAGGTAAAAAATATAGCGGCGATGTTTCCTGGAACTGCTCTGTTGCCAAACCACCAAATCATAAAGAAGAAATGACTGGCATACTTACCAATCCTAAACAGGGCTTTTCTTGGTATTAAAGTAAAATTTATTCACTTCAGTAATGTATACATCAAAGAGTGTTTGCTATTTAAACATGAACTGAAAAACTTGTACAACCTTCCAATGAATTTACCGTCAGATGTGAAAACCAAAATCA
This sequence comes from Etroplus canarensis, assembly GCA_015106775.1. Lineage (NCBI taxonomy): Eukaryota > Metazoa > Chordata > Actinopteri > Cichliformes > Cichlidae > Etroplus > Etroplus canarensis. Next base: position 21,908 of record VUQH01042526.1, on the reverse strand, counting down.
TTAAAAAGTCCTGAGCAAGGTTTTGAAAAGCCTGTGAAGTTTATTTAGTGGGCATTTAAATCCAGTTAGTTAAATTCAGTCTGAAGCTCTCACATTGCCTGCACAATAGAGAACACATCACGTGTATAAATGATAGTGTCGTCAGCGTAGAGGTGTATTTTTGCTTGAATGTTCTGACCAATGTTCATTAGATGTTAAGATAAAAAGTGATATGGGTGTTTTCAGAGCATTGTAAATTCAAGATTATAAAATACAGAAGTTACTCTTGGTTTTTGATTAATTTTATTCCACGTCAGCCATGCCTAAAAATATTTTTTTTGTCCCTCATATAGGCTTAAGTATTATGTTACATCTCCTTCCAGTTCTTAGGAAGGTAATATCTCTAAAAGTCCTTGAGGAAATTTCTTCCAATTTGCCACAAAAGTTAAACTGATTAGTATTTAGTTTTTGAGTTTCATAAAACAAATTTTTGGCCATGACTTAAGAATGAATATACCAATAGAGCATTAGACAGGCCACAATGCATGCGACTCTGAAAGCCATACCCACCAGAGACTGCTCCATGTGGTGCAGCTGAGGGCTGAAATGCTGATTTAAAAAAGTTGGAAGGTTAAAAATGTAAGGCTGTTGCAAACATAATGTTAAATATGTACACATGGTGACTATCTTTAGAGCTTACTTTGATCAATATTGAGACCTTGACTATTTCCCATGTTTTGGAAACATTATTTTTTTTAACTATTAGCTGTCTTAGCTTAAAGTATAATTCAGCTGACAGCCAAACAGAAAATGAGACAGTGGGTGTTATGATCTGGTGTGAGGCCCAGGCTGGGGATATTTGTGACTGCAAAATCCATCTCCAGAGGGGAACCACCAGTACCAGCTGACCAGGGTACTATCACCTCTTTTCAGTGCCAGTGGAAAAGAGGACCATTTTTGGTATGTACTGTAGAAGTTGGCATACTTATGATGGAAGAAAGTCATGGTGGATAGAATCGGTGAGCTGTCAATTACTTACAGTAGCCCCTCCCATAGCCACTAATGACAGTAGTCTGTACTTTGTTAACCAACGGTTTTTTGGTTCTGTGCTGGTGCCTGATCGTTTAACAGGAGAAACATGTAAAAGTGGTTTCCTTGTACATAAAGCCTCTCAGGACTTTTACCTCCTGTGGATCACGTTCACCAAAGGCTCTCTTTGTCACGCTTGAGCTGATCTGAACTGAGTAAAGCTCAGGGTTAAATATGTTGAATGAAAGTCATGGTGGACAGAATGGGTGGTCTGCAACCACCAATCATTGGTTGATTTCTTGCAGTAGCCCCTTCCTAATAACTGTAGTCATTACTTTTTTAGGGGTCTCGTTTGTAAAATCTTGTTAGTTTGATGGATCTTGTTGACCAAAGGCTCTTTTTCTGCCCTCTTGGTGCAAACTGAGTAAACTGGCGAGTGAGTTTGGGGCCTGTGAGGCATGAAACCACCTCTGTGAAGGAGGAAAGTCATGGTGGTCAGTTTCTGTGGTCTGTAACCACTAATGACAGCAGTCTCAACTTTTGGTTCAGCACCTTTGCGGTTGTGTGTTGGTACCTGGTCGTGGTGGACATGTGTAGAACCGGTCGGTTTGTTTGGTCTTTCACCTCTTCTGAAGGCTCTCTTTCTGTCATGAGTCGGGGTTTGGTCTACAGGAAGGTCAAAGGGGATGAGTGTTGGTCTGTGTGTGAAAATGTGCTAATCCTCCACACTTTCCAAACAAACAAACGAGCGTGGCCACGTTTCTCTGAAAACATCTGATGGGGTTGCTCCGCTCGCTTCAGGGGAACACCTGGCAACACTCATTTGTGGAGCAGAGCTGAGAGAAACAAGTCTACAGGCATGAGTGTAACGGCAACCTGCGAGCAGCTCGGTGGGTTTCACCTCCTCGCCGTTGCAGCAGCAGTAAAACGGAGAAAAGAGCACAAACGCCTCACTGATGAAGAAAAGCTGAAGGCTGTAATCACGCTTAAATTGAAATCACGTGGATGGAAACACGGCTCTTATCTGCTGTACATCATTTATTTCAGAGGGCGCACAGGAAGCCTGAAGTACAGAAATAATCTCAGAAACTATGCCTCATGTTTGATTGTCAGCCCTCAGGCCACACCCCTTTCTTTGAGCTCATTAGCTACATGGCGTCATGTGATCGAAGTGCTTTTGAGTTGAAGCTGAGCTACAGGCTGGATTTTTAAAGCCAGCCCTGGCCTCTTCATCTCTGTACTTTCATTCAGGAAGCTGCCGCTGCTCTCGGAGCGTTTGAACTTCTGCCGTCTGTCAGCTCGAGCGGCGCTTTAACAAACGACTCAGTCTGAACCGTTGCGCCGTGAACGAACCAACCCAAACAGGAGTCTGGGCCGCTATCAGCCATCTGCTGACGTCAGAGCGCCACCTCCTCACCGCCGCTGCAGATAAACGTGAATTAAACGGGTTCTGACGAAATCTGTGCCTGAGTCACGACCCACCAGCTTCAACCTGTGAGAGACAGCAGTCCTGGGGGGTCACTTTAAGGTTCCTGTGAGAGACAGCAGTCCTGGGGGGTCAGCGTAAGATGGACTTCATGAAGTCACACGTTAACTCAGACGGAGAAAAAACTGTAAAATAAAGTGAAAAATCAGACTCTGTAAAAAGACACGTCTTCATCAGAGTGCAGGCGTACTGACACGAGGAGGCACGGTGACGGCCCCGTTTCACTGATTTCTGTCCAGTAGAGACGTTTTAGGCTCCAGTGTCCTCCAGGGGACGGCCAGTCCCCATGATGTGCGGTGGGAGTGAAGCCTGCCTCTGCCAGCTCAGCGGGGTTTCCTGGGCGGCGCCCGCTGGCTGGTGGGCCCGTGACGGCGGCGGGTTGTTGGTAATCTCTCAGCGGCTGGTGGTCGAGCAGGACACACTTGGGACAGTGGTGTCATATATATGTACGTGACGGGGTGACAGACGCTCAGGGGTGCCTCTAGAGTGGGTACATGAGGTGGCACTGCCCCCTCCCTCCCATGCCCCCCAGCAATGCCCCTGCACCGCAGCCCTCTTAACCTTACAGTTCCCGACAGCAGTGGCTGGGTAAGACCAGCAGACATGTGACTCAGTGTATGAAGCACGACTTTAACGTACCTGTAGTTTATTGAAGTCGTTATTTATGCTACTTTCTGTTTCTTTATGAGGTTTCAGATGCAAATATTGTTCCTTGTACTGCAAACTATTTATTTTAAAGCTTTAGTTGCTTATTTTTTTGCTAATTACATTTCTATAGATCAAGCAAGCCAGTAATATAGAAGTAATTAAAATCATTAACAGTTGCAACAATTAAGTGATAAACACATAATTATGACCCAGTAATATAATGTATATAGTCTACACACTGACAGTTTTAGGTATATTTTGCTCTTACAGTTTGTGAACTGTTGAGCTGCTGAAGTAGATTTATAACTTGTGTAAAAAATACTTTTTGAACTTCACACATTTGTTTAAAGTTGTGCGTCGTCGTTTCATGTAATAAATCTGTAACAGGAAGCAGGGCAGCACGAGCTGTGCCATTTTTAACTCTTGATTTTATTTATGAACAAACATCCTGTCACCCCCACCCTGCTCCTGGTACCCCCATGGAGACACCCCTGGATGGGCTCCAGCCCCTCCATGACCCTTCACTGGACAAGAGTATGGACTGGTTAAACCAGTGGTCTCGAACCTGCAGCTCCAGCGGTTCCCTGTGACTTTAACCAAAACAAATTAGATGAATATGAATAAGAAGATGAGCGATGGGTCGTTTTTATTAACACTTAAACACTTTCAACTCCAGTGCTGTTGATTTACTGGATTATTATTATTATTATTAGTCTCCGTGGACTATGATGTTTGCAGATGACATTGTGATCTGTAGTGAGAGTAGGGAGGAGGTGGAAGAGAGGCTGGAGAGGTGGAGGTATGCACTGGAGAGAAGAGGAATGAAAGTCAGTAGAAACTAGATGGAGTACATGTGTGTGAATGAGATGAGAAGATGGAGCTGCCAGGCAGGAGGAAAAGAGGAAGACCACAGAGAAGGTTGATGGATGTAGTGAAGGAGGACATGCAGAGGGTTGGTGTGAGGGAAGAGGATGCAGGGATAGGATGAGATGGAGGCAGATGATCTGCGGTGGCGCCCCCTAACAGGAGCAGCTGGAAGAAGGAGAATAAAATTGGTTTTTTATTTGTTTAAAACTTTAGTTATTTTAGGTCAGAACTTACTAAATGCAACAAAAGCGTGATATTAATTTAATAAAAATACAAAGATAAATACCAAATAATCGCTGCTGAGTGGTCACACGGTAAAAGACTCAGCAGGTTGTGTCAGCTTCATGATGTCTGGTTTAATCAACGTAAAAATAAATCCGCTTCATTTATCAAACATGTGGTCATTATTCCAGAAAACACGGGACAGTTTTAAAATGACACCACAAGCTGCTTCTAGTTGTGTCCTTCTGGTCCAGCTTTGGTTTTAGTGGAGTTTCTCCTTCCTCTGTTCGCTGCGTCTTCATTCCAACCGCGGCAGGAGTTCCATACATTCACATGACCCAGCTGTGTTGTTTTGGTCTCGTTTCCAATCCCCCATTTTTCAGATCCCTGGATTCGTCAGGGTTTAAAAGATTTAGATCTCCAGCCTTTTTCAGTCCTCTAGAGGGCCAGGCGGTAATGGTTCCCCCGGAGCGGGCTGTATTGTGACAACAAGTTTCTTTTATATATTTTCTTATATCAAACCAAATTGTAATCATATGATAAACCATCAGGTTTAATGTGTCAGAATATAAACCCATGGGAAGAGGTGCCCAGCGATCACTTCTTTACTGAGTTTCTATTGGACAGCAGCCTGATGACGCTGGCCAGGTAAAAGGTATGCTGGCTGGTTCAGCTGTGGCGAAAACCGGCGCTGATTTAGAGAATCATCAAAACTTTATTCAGACACGACCGTCTCAAAGGAAGAAACAACAATAATAATAAAATTGTTACAAACAACATGAAAACACAATCATTAATGACTGGTGGAGCAACTGTTGCTGTGTTTCCAGAAACCACCAGAATGTCAGGATCAGAAACTTTATTGTCGTTGTGTAAAAGTACAAGGAAACTGCACGCGGCCAGCGCAAGAGAGCAAACGTCTTGTTTTATGACGACGTTCTCAGAATCGGTTCATCGACGCCTGAATTTGAACATCACATTTCTCAGCACAGCGTGAAATGTCGGAGCATTAATAGCTACCAACATGCGGCTCAATCCTGACTGCGTCATAATCCACACGCAGAGTTCCATAAGTCCATCAGGTACATCAGGCTCTAAAGAGAGTTCTTTAACATCATCGGCACACGTGAAATTTACCGGTGGCACATTTGCTCGTGCACACAGTTTACTGAAAATGTTTTTGAGAGAATAATTAATATTTTATTTCATCACGTTTGGACTATTGTAACTCTTTATGTTGGGCTCAATCAGTCAGCTGGAAAGCTGCTGCTCGCTGACTGGGAATAAAACACAACCCCATTATTCAGTTCCTACATTCTTTTTAAATGCCTGAATGGTCTAGAACCGCGTATCTGTCAGACCTCCGTGAGCCTCGCACTGAGGTCAGCTGACCAGCTGTTTCTAGCTGCTCCCAGAGCTCCACTCAGAACCTGTGGGAATCAAACCTCCACCTGATCAGGTCAGAGCTGCACAGTCTTTAGAACATGTTAAATCAATACTGAAAACTCATCTTTTCACTTTGGCATTTAACCCCAGCCAGGCGAGCTATCATTGTCCTTATTTTTGTGCTAACATTTTAAATGTGTTAGTTTTTATCATTTAGTTTCCATTTTAACTGATGTGAAGCACTTTGGTCAGCTGAGGTTGTTTTAAAAATGTGATATAAAAATTGACTTGACTTGACTACCCTGGTGTCATCAGCATACATCAGCATTCTGCCTGTTGTTAAATTAAACTCCACTAAAACCCTTCATCAAATCATCTGTTTGGCTCCTTAAAATGTGAAGAGAAGCATGTTTTCTGCTGTATTTTTGCCACTAAACTAATTAAATTTGGCAGGTTTCTTGTGGACTTTCTAGCAGAGCTACCTGCAGCGTGTTATACCAGTGAATCGTTCTTTGTTCTTATAGATTCAGCAGGCAGTAAAAAAAACATCAGCTGTTTTTAGGGGCCAATAAAGGTCTGATCTACTTATGCTGGTACCTGTTAGACACTATTAAATGTTAAGATTTAATTGGTTGCCGACTTTAAACCTTTTAAATATCAATCCTGATGATTGCTTCTATTTTTTAAAGTTTACATTTGAAACTTGCAGCGATTCCTGCCAAGTGTTGGTCATGAAAGTTCCTTGAATGAGGCTGAGTTGCTCATCAGAGCTCCCGTGGTTGTGTCATTGCAGAAGGAAACTTCTTGTTGTTGTGTTTAAGGACTCTCTGCGGTGTCGGGATTCCTTACGAGAGTCGAGAGGTTGTGATGGAAAACGTTTCAAAGCCACTTTAGTGAATGATATTCATTTGTTTCTGATGAGTCATGAAGAATTCATATAATCATGAAAAATGACACTGATCTTTCCGCTGATGCATCAGTCATTCAGAAAAGAGTCACAGTGTGTTTATGGCAACTCAGGTTCATTTTAATACAGTTTCAGTGGAAACTCCTCCTCTTCCCTACTTTATTACAAAGAAAAGCTTCTATTTTATCTGCTTTTTAGGAGAAGCAAAAACAAAGAAGAGATACTGGAAATCAGGGTGTCTGACTGAAAGATGACATGAAAGCTGCAGAAATAACCTCTTAAAGATAATAAAATGATAAGTTATTAGTCACATATTTGTAATTTATTCAGTTTGTACATTTATACAGTGAAATATGGTAACTAGGGCTCATTCTGCCATAAGGTAAACACTGACATTGGCTGACAGGAAGCAAGAATTTAAACATATGGCATCCATGTTACATGTTTATCTAATGAAACGTGCTGGATAGAAACAAATTAAATCAGCCCCGCAATAAATAAAACTATGAAACCTAAAATGTTTCCTAAACTGAAATATGTCCAGCTCTCTTTATCTCTGGGTTATTTTTGAATAAATGTACAGATGATATAAATTTTTAGAACATTGCATTTTCTTGTGTGTTTTTTTCATGCAGTGAAGTCCAGGATTGCCAAATTTTTAAGATAGAACACACCGATATTGTACTTTCCAGAGAAATCAGGTTTTTTTGCTTTAAAATTATGAACCTCTTACTGATATAGAAATTGCGCAATAAGGAAACAGTATAAGAACCAGTCGTGTATTTTATAACATAATTTGCTCTATTCCCATATATATAACCTTGGGAGGGTTTAGAAACATGGTTCAATCTGTTAGGATGTTTGATTTAGTGTTATTAAACACAGAAGATACCAAAATACAATACAACATCATCTGCGTAGAATCTGATTTTACAAATTATACACGTAAAAGTTTGTTTGACTGATACAATAAATGAAATAAGATTAAAGGGCTCAGAAAATACATTTTTATTTTTATTCTTTTTTAAAAGAGATTTCAGTTGTTTTTAGCCATTCTAGTTTTACTTTTCCTTTTAGATTAACTTGATGAATTTCTACTACCTGCTGAATCACAAAAGGCGCATTCAATCAAAATCCTTTTTTTCACTCTTATATTTACATGTGGCAATATTATCAGCAATACAGTGTGAATTTTACAAATTATAATGATTAACATCATTAACAACTGCTGACATTACAAATGATAAATATTTTATATACAATGAATTGGATTGTTAATTTCACCACAAGCTTAAACAGAGCAACGTCAAAATCTCTAATAAATGATAATATAGTGTGTGTGTGTATGTGTGTGTGTGTGTGTGTGTGTGTATTACCACCACAGCTTTCAGTCATTGTTGTGAGTTGACATAAAGGTGGGTAAAAGAGATTATTTTACATTATTTTACATTAAGTTACTCGAGTAAATGTATTTCGCGATTTTACATAATCATAAATAGAATGCCGCTCGTCTTTTAAATATGAAAATACATGAAGTATTTTTAACAGTTCATACAGCAGTGCAGTTATTTTTTGTGTGCAACTTGAAATATGACTTTTTAAATGAAATTTAAATAAGACTGAGCAGAGATGTTTAGGTGAGTGCGCAGCGCAGTGATGTGTCACAGGACTGTGTGTGCATGTGTATTTACACGAGGACGTAATAAAAGTCTGCACATAGAATTAGACTTTAAAAGCACATCTGAAACAGATCTATGCAGCGTTTTTGCAGGAAGTCTGGTTCAGAGCTGCACACAGGACTGTAGTTACTGTAACTTCATTAAAGCAGGTACGAGACTGGTGGACTTTAGCCTTTGAAAAGCAGGCCTGTCTCCTGTTTCTGCTCTGATGCTTTTTAACGCAGGTGTGTTGCAGAAATTTACAGTGTGAGAGCGTAAACTGTATCTTTTTTAAATGAAGGCTGGTACAGAGCTGCACGCACGACTGTATTTAGTGTAACTCAATCAAAACAGGCAGTTTACTGTTTTAACAGCAGGACTGCCTCCTGTTCTGCATCATGTAAACTCCGACTTTCTTAAAACCCATCGGAACACGTTCGGACTGCAGTTCAGATGTTTAAAAAAGCAGGCCTGGTGCAGATCTGTGCTACACAGCCGCATGCCTGACTGTAGTTCATGTAAATTCATGAAAACACACAAATTTTGCCTTTTTAAATGCAGATCGGAGTTTAAATTTGTGGAGGAGCTCTGCATGCACGGCCGTGGCTACAAAAATGCATTTTTAAAAGCAGGTCGTTGCAGATGAAGCGTTTTGATGCAGGAATGTTGCAGAACGTCGTACGTCCTTAAATGTAACCCCATTAAAGCAGGTCTAGACTTCTAAATTCACCTGTTTGCACCAAAACTGAAGCTTCTTGATGCAGGTGAGCTGCAGGACAAAATCAGACTTTTACAAAATCATGACTGATGCAGATCTGTGGGAGTCTGCCACAGACCTGCATGCATGACTCCCTCAAAGCAGGTAAATTTTGACCTCTTTAAGCGCAGGGCTGGTACATGCGTGTGTGAAACTGAGCATGGAACTGTCTGCGTGTGTTCATCAGATGAAACGCTAACCTCGACCACACACACTCCTTTCCTGCTGTGTGTATTCTCAGTTTATCTTTGCTCTTATCTAACCAGACACGCTGTCAGCCTGAAGTGACCATGAAATGGGAAGCGCTGCAAAAGCAGGCCTTACAGCTGTGATGTGGCTTCCCTTCACGCTTCAAACACAGAAAGCATCAGGTGGATCTTTGATGAACGCATGAGGACAAAAAGTCGTTAGGCTGACAAACGCTGGCTTCACTAATTAAAAAAAAAAGAAAAGGACTGGTTCAGGTTGTGGTGAAAACACACAGGAGCTCACAGACCTCATCCTGCACCGTGGGAGTCACTGCTCATTATTGTGTCACATTTTCCCACTCAAAATATGAGCATTCAGATGAAGTGTGTAAGCAGAGGCTGTTAGAGGAGGGAGAGGAGCCCACTGACTTTAAACTTAGCAGATCACTGATAAAAGGTGCAAAAACATTTCCTGGAAACTACTGATGAGATAAGGATGAGGAGAGGGCTTCAAACCGCAGAGATGAAGCAACTAACTGCAGAAAACGTGACCAGTGATGATAAGTTGCTGTGTTTGAAGAAGCAAGTTTGACAGCGCTGTTTGTTCCAATCATGTCTATATACTTTTGGTCGTAAGTAATGCAAAAAAAAAGTCTCAGTATAGTCTTTAGAGATGAGCCCAAAGAAACACGATCAGACTTCATCTACATTTAAAGAAAATGTAACTGTAAATGTAAATGAGTCTTGGGTCAAATTGTCGTCTTTTAGAAACTACGTCTTCATAAACTCATGAGCTACTTCTTTGTATTAAATGTCAAGAAAAGTCATGAACTACTTCTCTTTTGCTTGGAGTGGATAACCACAAGAATCACATGACTGATGGCCACTATGTGCATTTTGAAAAAGATCCAGATGCAACTGAAAAGGGACAGAAAAGGGTGTCTCCATACTTTTGTTTCTATTTGAGATACATGAGTCCTGTATATATTTATAAAACAAAAGAAGAAATACATTTAAATTCAAAGAAAATGTTATAGTTCTGGCATCAAATTTTCATTTTTTTTTTTAAATTAACCCTTATATTTATGTCAGGATGCCCTTTTTGTCTTTTTTTTCTTCAATGAATGCATCAGAAAATCACCTTTGTGTAAAATATTTTTAAACTTTTCCAGGAGAATTGCATGTATTTTGAATCTGGCAGGTATTTTTCATTATTGTATGTAAGCTTAAAACAGTGTAATAACAAATGTTAAAAAATGGATTTGAATTCTCATCAGGTTTCTCTTTACAAACAATCCCATGAGTTACTGTAGATCAATGGAAAGCACCGCTTCTCAGCTGTCAGATGGAATTAGTCGCTTGAATGGTCGGCGACACCGCTGGACTGGAATGTAATGAAAAGACACTCCTTTATTTTTCTTCATGAGAATCATGACTGCTCATCATTGCGTGTATTTTGAAGATTCAAATCCAGATGCGTTTACTGAAACAGCGGTAAAAACTAATCAAAACCAGAGACCAGAAAGTATGGAAAGATGTGTCTACATACTTTTGGCTATATTTGATGAATATGTTTTTTTTTTTAATGAGACCTGTATGTATTTCTAAAACAGGACAATGTGAAAACATATTCAAATTCCATTTACATATAAGGAAAACATAATGAAGTTTGGCATCAAATTGTTGGAATTGTTAAAATACGTCTTCAGAAACTCATGAGCTACTTCTTTCTTTGTCTCAAGTGTAAAGAAGCATCAGCTGCTTCTCTGTTCTTATGTGAAAGTAATTAGCCGTGAGAATCACCGCTGACCATCATTACACGTGTTCTCAAAAAGATCCAGATGTGACTGAAACTCAAAACACCAGAAAAATATGTAAGAAAAAAGTGTCCCAATATTTTTGGCCTCAGTGTGTGTTTACGCTCATTAGCTTTTGCAAACTAAATGCAGCGTTATATTTTTAGTGGGACGGTTTAAAATAAGATTTCAAAATGCATTCTTTAAAACCTACTCCTTCTTCCTACTTCTCGTCACGACCCACTTCTGTTTTTCTCTGGCAAAAATAGTTTAGACATGAGAATCATGTAATCAGCTCTTGCTTGTGTGTGTTTTGAAGAAGATTCAAACCCAAATATAAATACTTTAACTGAAACGCCAATCAGACGCCGAGACCTAAGAAGTGCTGCAAAACGCGTCCGCATACTTTTCGCCACAGAGCGTGATTGCTGTCGTCGCGTTTTCCAAACTAAACGCTGTTCGTGCTTTTTTAGCAACACACTTTCAGGTAAGTTTGACATGTAACCCCTAAAGCTGTAGAAACCTTGATGGACGTTGGTGGTAAGCGGCTCGTTTCAATGCATTTTCTCACAAACTACTTCTCTTTCTTATACATGCCACAAGAATCATGTGACTGATGCATGTCAGATGTATGTGGACAGGGCATACTTAAAGCAATTTTACATAAAGTTGCAATCGCATGTTTGTGGGATATTTTAAGCTTGCCACACTTGTGCTTGAAATATAGGTGGAACCTCTCTTAACTTACAGAAAACTGAAGTTTTAACTCTGTTCTTTAAACGGCCTTCAGTTTGTTCTATAAACCAGTGACACATCATCATCAAACATGACTGAAAGTATGTGGACAGGGCATGAGTTTCACACTGAGTGAAATCAAGTCTGAGAGGGATTCTGACCTGCTTAAATGCTTAATAAGGGTTTGTGATGTGAGAAGACGCTCTGCTGCATCGCTCAGCGTTACGAACACACACTGATGTGAACACGAGCGCCCACACTGAACCGCACACAAACACACCTGTCAGTTAATGAGCCACAGCGAGCACTCGGCAGCAGCTGAGGAAACCGCCGAGCTCCTTCACACAGAGACGCTCTGCACCAAAGAACACGGGCTGTCGACTGCTGTCGCTACCAAGCTCATTTTTACTTTAAACACACGGTTTTAGTTTAAATAAAGCAAGGAACTCTTTATTTCCTTCTGTGTTTCATAAAGTTTTCTCTGCGGGCGTGCTGGAGTGGAAATCATTCAGTCGGTTTTCTTCACTGACACATTTTATCAGTGAAAACATCTGAAAAGTATTTATACACACCCTATCTGTTACATGATCTCCCTTTGGCCCCTTAGAGCCAATAAATGGGCCTTCGTGATACTTTGTTTTTTACTAAAGCCTTGGTGGTTAAGCTAGATTTAGGATGCGTGTCAGGAGTTCTAGTCTCAGTTTAGGATTTGGAACAGGATTTGCAGTCTTTAGTGTGTTTTAGATCAGGTTTTGTTAGTCTTGAGATTTGAATCAGGATATGTTAGTTTTGACTTGGCTCTTTGGTCTCTATTGGAAACTTGAGTCGGGATAATTTTGGTCTTGACTTGGGATTTAAATCAAAGACTTGAGTTGGGATTTGACTCAAGATTTTAGGTCTTTATTTGAGTACTGACTCAGGACTTGTTAGTCTAGATTTGATTTTTTAAATCAGGACTTTTTAGTCTTGGAGTTTAATACCATAGGGGATTAGATCAACCTAGATCTGGTATTTGCATCAGGATTTTAAAGTCTAGACTTGGACTTTGAATCAGAATTTGTTGGTCTTCACTTCAAATTTGATTCACCGTGTTTTGAAGTCTTCACTTGAGAATTGACTCAGGACTTGTGAGTCGTGACGTCGGATATAAATCAACTTTTTTATCTTAACTAAGAATTTAACTCAGGATTTATTAGATTTGACTTGATAGTTGACTCAGGATTTATTGATCTTGACTTCTTGGTGTGGGATTTGAATGAGGATTTGTTGGGTTTGACTTGAGGTCTGCGCAGTATGTTTACGTTGTAACCTGGTATCTTCACTGCCGACGTGAATCACAACCTCAGCAGGTTTGAATTTGCATGACTGTGGCCCCTGGGATACATCGGACCGTGTCGCTAACATTCAGAACAGAGTCTCCAGCGACCAACACGTGTTCCTCAGTGGGTGTCACTGAGCGGCTGGCGGTGCACCGAGGGCTTCTGCTTCTGGCTGTGCTTTTATTATATATAGGTTTTAATATATAGTGACTCAATTTTTTTTTAGAATCTACCTTCACTAACTTTTCTTCATAGTTTAGTAAAGTTTATGTTTTGTCTGACCTTTGTAACTCTGACCCCCACAGAGGCCATGGACATGTATGACCCTAAGCTGTGTTACATCCTGGACGGCTTCCTCGGCGTGTACGGCCTCATCATCACGGGCATGTTCATCAAAGAGAAGGTGGGTGTGTTCGCTTATCCTGAAAATGATAACATCCCAACGTTATTATTATTATTATTATTATTAAATCTCGATTCTGAACATGATTTGGGACTTAGTACTGGGACGTGACTCATTAACTGTCTAATGTCTAATGTGGACTTTGAACCTGGATATGTTAGTCTTGAGTTGAGATTTAACTTAGAGTTTAAATAAGGTTTTGTTAGTCTTTAGTTTAGATTTGACTAACCACTCATTAGTCTTGACTTGGGATCTGACTTGAGCTTTGTTCATTTTGATTTGGACTTTAAGTCAGGATTTGTTAGTCTTAGTGTAGATTTGGCTCAAACACAGGTGCGGTTTCTAGTGCAACTTCCAAGGTGCACAGAGAAAAGCATAAACAGGATAAACCTCCATCAACACTTTTACTGTAGCTAAAGTTACAAAAACATTATTAATATTTGAATAATGCATTTTGGTCTGGGACCAAAACAGTGTGTAGATTTGGCTCACCAGTCTTGTCTGGGATCTGACTTAGAATTTGTTAGTCTTGGTTTGAGTTTTAAATAAGGATTTATTCATGTTTACTTTAGACTTGACTCATTATTTTTAGGCTTCACTTGGATCTTGATAGTACTGACTTTAAACCAGGACTTGTGGATTTGTGAATCTTTAGATTTGACTTTAGATTTGTTTTTACTGACTTGGACTTTGAATCAGAATTTGTTAGTCTTGATTTGGGATCTAAGTTAGGATTTGTTAGTCTTGACTTTGGCTGAAGATTTTTAGTCCTGGTTTTAACCACATGAAGTCAAGGTCATCATTAGTGAAGACCCTAACCCTAACCTTGCCTCAAATACCAGATTTCATCAGTCTTGGTTTGATGTTTAAATCAGGATTTGTTGGACTTAAGTTGAGACTTGACTTGGTATTTCTTAGTCCTAGCAACATTTTACTCCACAGCAAGCTGTTTGTGACTAACAATCGTTTATATTTTTCTGTAGTTCTTCAGTACTAAAGTGAAGACCGACGAGAGCTTGTACAGCGTAAGTGGACTGAAGCTGTTTGTTTACTTCCTGTTTTTACTTATTTAAATACAGAATATTGATACTGTACTAGTACTAAACAGTAAATAACTGTTAGTGAGGAGGTTGTTATAGAGTAAAATGTGTTTTTGTGTTTAGGAACTGAGAGGTCAGGATCCAGCCACCTATGAACCACTAAGAGAGCGAGACCCTGAGAGAGGAGGAAGAGTAAGTCTGCTGTTCTTATAAAACATATCTGATTATGTTACTGAAGTAAAATAATTTAAAAAACAACACATTTTTATTTCATAAAGTTCCTTGTAGAAGATCTCCACCTGTTCTGAACAGGGGACAGTTCTAACTTTATGTTCCAACCCTGCCTTGACAGTGAACCACCATTAAAAGCTTAAAGTTCTCTTAAAGATCTTAAGATCCCCAAAGACCCAAATGCTGTAGTTTAGTTAAGATTGTCAGGGTCCTGAATCTTTTAGAAGAACCCACGTTGAAAGAATAATCTTTAAGAAGCCCTAAAAGAATAACCTTATCAAGAACCGGGGCAAACTAAACTACCCTAAGACAAACTTAAACTGTGAACTCCTTAAAGAAATCCTGAACATCCTGGAACTCCAAAAACGCTGAAGGACCCACACCACCTCTGCAAGAACCACAACAATCTCAAACTCTTAGAGTACTCTAAAAGTTATGAATCCCCCCTGGATATTAAGAAAGTATTCTGATTCGGGTTCTGAAAAGAACTGTTCAATCATGTCCACAGAAATCTCAAGGACAACAAAGGAACTCTCAGGAACTTTCAAAGACTCTTGTGGAACTCTAGAAGATTCCTGAAGGAACCTGAAATGCTTCTGAACAGTCATGCACAGAATAAGTTCCACTTTTTAAACACTGATTTGTCTCTCGTGTTCCTTTCAACAGAACCGCAGGGTGGCCGATGATGCCACGTACACGGTAACAAACAATATTCTTTTAATGTTTGTTCACGCTTAAAAAGTAACTTTTTGTTCCTTAGAGAACCAGAAAGCTCTTGTCTAAACTTGTTCTGTATGTGTGCATGTTATTGAATTCAGGACTTGAACAAACGTAACACAGACGGAACATATAAGGAGCTTCCTGCTAAGCGAGAGGTTAGTGAATAACAACAAAAACAAAACAAACAACATGTTTAGTCAGTATTTAATTAAATTTGGTTAACTTGACTTATTTTTATTTTATTATGTTAAGCAGCGTCAGAGGAAGGGCGAGCAGGTTTACCAGGTGAGTGGGAAAAGCCTTAAACGATTAGCTAAAGCCGCTGTCACACCTTGACGATTTAACCAACGCATCAAAATGTCTCTAAAACGCTGACATACACCGAACTATGATTTTTTTTTAAATTATGGATGTATACATAACATATTAGTAACTTATATAGAACGTTTCGATAACTTATAGATAACTTATACCAAAGAATGCTTAGCATGTTGCTAATGTTCACAAGACATGCATAGCATGTCGTAGGCTATTGGCAGTAGCAACATCACCATCATGCCGAAGAAAAACTGGAAAAACACTGCTAAGACGTCTCCTGGACACGGACGCATGGAGGAACCATCATCACCCTCACCCTGTGATGGAGATGATGCAGGTTCCAACGCCTCTCAGGCATCGTAGCTGCGTCCGTGACCAACACCTACTCTCAGCCAATACGCCATTATATGTTAGCTGTAAGTTAGAAACATGTTCAGTAAGTGCTGTGGTCATCCAGAACACGTCAAATACGTCTACATATGTCAATATGTGTTGGAGATAAGTTCACTATAAGTTACACATAGGTTCTAAACATGTTACTCATAGGTTAGAAATAAGTTTTGGGTACACTAGACATTATCTCCACGTATTTCCACTTATGAGTAACTTACGAGTAACGTGTCAATGATTTCATAACTTACCTACAACTTATGGTCCATGTATGTGAGACATGTGAGCCATACGCCGACATATTTCCAAAATCTTTTGCATGCCCAAAATTTTTTGGTGACCTTGCGGTACTACGATGTATACGAGCGTGCTTCAGCATGCTCTTAACTTATACAAACCTTAATAAGAACTTATTCCACGTACGCTAGCGTATTCATACACTGGTTAAATCATGAAGGAGCGACAGGAGCTTTAATCACATGTGAGACGCTGATGATCGATCGCTGAAATATTCTGTATCTTCAGGGTCTGAGTGCGGCCACCAGAGACACCTACGACGCCCTCCAGATGCAGCCGCTTCCTGCTCGCTAACGAGCCGCTAACCTGACGTCTGCCCCACAAAATGTTCAAAAAGAAGTGTAACAGCTTAACAGTCTGTCTTTAAGGTTTGCAGAGTTTATAACGAGTCTGTAAATGACAGGAAATTTTAGCAATTTTTAAACAAAACATCTTGGAAGGTCCAATTCTTTTTTTGTTTATGCAAATATTTGTAAACGAGATAGAAATGTTTGTAAAGTTTGCTTTTTAAAATTGCTTCATTTTTCATATTTTAAAAATATATTTACAAATTCACTGGCAAACAACTGAGATGTAACCTTTGAAAATTTTGTACTTCATTTTTGCAGTTTACAGTTTTTAAAAAAGTAGTTCAGTGAAATAAGAACATCAGTAAAATAATCAGTTTTTGTGATTTTAAAAAACGTAATTACATTTGAACTTTTATTGATGTTTTTGTAAAATTAGATTTTATCTGTTTGCAGCAACATATAAAACATTTCATAATTAGCCCGTCACACACAGTAAATATGGGTAAAGTGAAAAAATACATTTTTTAAGTGTCGCATTTAGATGTAAGTTATTCAACTTAGAAATTAATAAAGAAAACCGAGTTTCTGATCAGTATATTGCCTGGGTTACAGTAAACATGTTGCAGATTGTTGAAACAGTTATTTTAAACAGAAACATCTGATGGTTCCTTTGGGATCATTTCCATCTTTTTAAAGATAAACTCAGATTTTAATTTTTAAGTTTAGCGTTCTTATTGGTGCTGTAGGTTTTAATGACGCATTAGATACGTTACAGAGCAGAAGATGAATAAACATCAAAACAGATGTGACATTTTTAATATTCAGGCCAATAAAATGTTTATTTGATTATAAAAACATTTATCACTATGAAAGTGATTTTAATTATTTCACCTCGTTTGCATATTCCTGCTGTTTAATTACAGACGGAAATATGAGGCTTTTAAAATGGACACAAAGTTGTTTATAAACTGAAAATTAATTTTATTTATAATAAGTAGAAATCTAAATTGATTCTGTAAACTCTGGCTCCTGTAAAATGATTTAAATTGTTCAGAAAATCACTCACACACATGCTGCACTGACGCACGCCGCCGTGTTTAAATTGCTTCTAAAGAGTTTAGTGGACATTAGAGGAGTTATTTTCCACTGTTGTACATATTAAGATGTAAAATAAAAAGAAAGAACTTAAATCAACGCAAACGTTGCAGTTTTTATCGCAAATCCACTGACAGCTCTAAAGGTACGGAGGCCCAAACACGTCAACATTTAGTGATGAGATATGAGTGGAAATGATCTGAATGCACTCACACCATGTGTACGTTTTTGGAAAATAATGCAGTAAAATTATATATTTTAATAAATTATTATAGACTAAAACATCAGAAGAATTGGAGTAAAATAAAAATGAGGAAATTACTGTATAAAAACTTGTTTGTACATGATTAACCTTCTGGGCCTCCATATTTTGCAGCTTTCAGATTTAATTGTAATTAAAGATGAGGAGCACTGCAGCTTTAAGGTTCAGTATTTTCTGCTTTGTAGTTTTTGTGTCAGACTGTTAGCGCCGACGTTTTTATGCTAACACGTCGCTCTGATGTTTTCCTGAGAAGTTGTGCTGTAATCACAACATTTGTTTTGTTCCTGTTTGCATATTTTTGCTTCATTAATAAAGTCTGTAAAACTCTGAATTTGTTTCTCGTCTTTATAAGCAGATAAACTCAGCCTGACGCACTGCTGCCACCTCCTGGATAAACATGAAAACACAGGACATCTTACACTTCAGTGTGTCGAGACACATTTGAAGTACATTTACACCTTAATGACGAAATAATTTTAATCATTTGAAAAATTTTACTGCGTACACATCAAACCTGGAACAACAAAGGCACTCTGAAGGTAGAAATTAAGACACATTTATTAAACCTGATGTAAAAATGATAAACGAAATATAGTTTGTTATTAAATCAAATTAGCAACCGAAGGTACATTTATATATTATTATTATTATGTTAATAAAATCATGCAGTTTAAAATATTTTTCAAATAAAATGTTTCTAAAGGTTTCAGGTGTCATTTTTCAAAATAAAACACGTAAATTTTTAAGGGTATTATAAAGTTTTCATTAAAAAAGAAAAAAATCCAGTTTACAAGAAAGAAATGGTAAATGTAGGCAAAACATTCTGGCAAATTTAAAAGGAAAAATAAAAATGTATGGGAAGAAACAGCAAACATAGGAGAAAAAATAATTTATAAGAAAAATGCAAATAAGATTATTTAACAGACAAAATAAAAAGGAAAGAATCTGTAAATTATGAGCAAATATATATAATATATATAATTAAGAAGAAAACTTTGCACATGAGGAAAACAATAGTAATTTACAAGGAAAAAATAACAAAGTCTGCCAAGAATATGGAAAATTTACAGGGAACTAATTTTATAATATAATAATGATTTTTTTTTTTTAAATTTGCAACTTTTTAGTAAAAAACAGTACTTTATAAAAACAAGTGGGTAATTTATGAGAAAAATGGCAACTTTAGCAGGAAAAAACTCAGGAAAAGCTACAGAAAAAATGAGTAATTATGAAGCCAAATTTGTGAGAAGAGATGTAAATTTACTGGGAAAATTTTTGATAAAATGCAGCAAAAACGGCAAATTTGGGAGGAAAAAAGGCACAGCTAGTAATAAAAATGTGGTATACTCATAGAGACAAAGGTGGAAATCCCGAGTATGACTTGAACATTTAAAAATGGAATATTTAAAAAATGTGACATTTTAAAATTGAATCTTTTTTGCTGCCTTCCCCGGTTTTATTTTGAAAAGACTAAGCGGAAGCGGTGCTAGCGGCTAACTGGATGCTAGTCCAAAACAGCTGCTCCGCTCTGAGGCTATGAGGCCCGCCGGGTCGCTGCGCGTCTGCGGCACCGAAACGTTCACGTCCCAGCTGAGGTTAAACTATCCGCTGAGATTAATTAATCCGGAATTAATCCCGTTTCAGCGCCGTGACGGACTGTAGCCAGCGTGCTAACGGCTAGTTAGCCTCTTAGCTCCGCTCACAACAACAGCGGCTGCAGGGATTCCTGCGCAGCTTCCGCACTTTTAGCGCAGAAATCAGCGCATCAGTCAGAGGACAGATGGAGACAAACGCGCCGAAAAGACGAGACAACAAGAAGTCTCTGCGGGTGAAGGTGATCAGCCTCGGAAACGCGGAGGTGGGAAAGGTAGGAGCCCGCAGGCGAATGTTAGCCTGAAGCTTGACTGGAGTCCGGCTCAGATCAGCAGAGCTGCCTTTAAACCTCCTCTTCTGCCTCGCTTTTAGCTTTTTCTTTAAACTCTTCATTTCAAACGGTCTTTAAGGAGTCCGGGGAGCTTCGACATGAAGCCTGTCTCCAGGTCTTCGCTCAGAGGCCGGATTTTAATGCTCTGATCCCCGTCCTCCAGCCGGACCCAGCCTCCCTTTAAAAACCAGTTTATCTCCGTTTCTCTCCCAGTTTGTCCTGACGTCAGCTGGCAGGGCCAGATGTTCTACATTATGTTCAACATCTGGGCTCATGGTCTGTGATCCGGCTCAGATTTTAGTCTTTAATATGAAACACTGTGTGTTTTTTCAGCTTTAATGCTGAGCTGGCAGCAACAGCTGGCAGCGCGCAAAGGGTTAAAGACCTGCATTTTCTATTGAAGTGAAGCACAGCAGGATCCAGTTCTGCAGAACCTTTAGAACCCAACAGAACCGCCAGAACCATTAGAACCAATCAGAAATCATTAGAACCCAACAGAACCAGTAGAACCCATTAGAAACATCAGGAACCGTCAGAACCAGTAGACCCATTAGAACCCAACATGAACCTGAAGAAAACATCAGAACCATCAGGAAGTGTCAAAAACCAGCAGAACCCATAAGCATCAGAAACCATTAGACACCATCAGCACCGTCAGGAACTGTTAAAACCTTTAGAAGTCGTCAGACCCAGCAGGCTTTGAGGTCTGAAAAGACGAACTGTCCTGTTCCACAGTTTATGTTTGCGGTTCAGATTAAAACGTTCCTTCCTGTCTCGTCGTCCTCAGAGCTGCATCATCAAACGTTACTGCGAGAAGAGGTTCGTTCCAAAGTACTTGGCCACCATCGGCATCGACTACGGCGTCACCAAGTGAGTTAACGCTGCGCCTCCTGTGGCCGCCGCCGTGCGCGCGGCCGGTCTGATGACGTGTGTGTTTTGTGCGCCCACAGAGTCCAGGTTCGAGACCGAGAAATCAAAGTCAACATCTTCGACATGGCTGGCCATCCCTTCTTCTACGAAGTGAGTCAGAAACCAGCGTCGTTAGGGCCAAAAACATCAAACAAACATAAACACATGGATAAATACATATTAATAAATACATTAAGAAACAATCAGATAAGTACATAAACCGGGCAGAGAGAGGTAATCAAGCCAAAAACTAAAAAATTGTAAGTTTTCAAGTTACGAGAAAAAAATCTGGAAAATGTACAAGAAAAAATTTCCAAATGAAAGAGTTAAAACTAAATCAAAGAGGAAAAAACAGACAAATTTGGATTGAGGGGGTAATTTATGAGGGAAAATTTAAAAGAAAAAATGGTTTTAAAAATGGCTGTTTTTACAAGGTTAAAATAACTAATTTACAAAGAAAAAATGTAAAATTTATGAGGAAAAAAATTGGATATAAAATGACAAATGTACACAAAAAAGCTGATAATTTATGAGGGGATAAAAGCCAACTTTAAGATAAAAATAGCATGTTTTAAGTGATTTATAAGAGGGAAATATTAATAAAAAATAAGCTATGGGATATTTATGAGACACTAATTATCAGATTTACAATGAAATATTTATTAGGGAAAGATTGTTCATTTGAAAAGAAAAATTGTAAAATTATGTGAACAGAATTGGTTAAATTTAGAGAAGAGGTAAGGAAGGTAATGAGGGAATCATGTCAGATATTAGATGTAAAAAACTAAATTCAGTTTTAAACTGGAGTGAAATTTGCAAACCAGCCACAGGGGCCCACAAGCCAGTGTAGTCCTAGTGCCGGTTCAAGTCCACTCCAGATAAATGGGGAGGGCTGTGTCAGGAAGAACATGTCAGGATCCTGTTTATTTTGATGCTCTTTTCTGTTATTATTTTGACCTTCAGTCTCTCTGTGTCTGCTCCTGTCTAGTTTGGTTCTGTTTCCTGCCCCTAATTGTTGTCACCTGTGCTCCTCTCCCTCCTGTCTCCCATCG